>PVJS01034458.1:0-21567 GCA_004027185.1 Glis glis | reverse complement strand
ATAAAAAATAGGGCCGGGGGTATAGCGCGGAGGTAGAATGACCCTGGGTTCAATCCCCGGTACCGCAAAAAAAAAAAAAAGAGACATGTCTAACTATTTAGTGATAGAGAATATTCATATGGAAACTAAATTTCCGCTTCACTTTGGGCTACTAACTTGCTGACTTGGACAGGGGAGGGGAATGAGGCCATTGGCTGTTTACTGATGTGTTGTGTCAGCATTGATACTGACTGATTCAATTACATATGCACTAATCTCTGAGCTCCAGTCATGGTGGAAGGTCAGGTCCTAGAGGTTTTATGCTCACTGTACCCATCTTCTCATTTCTTCCCCTGAATCTCGTTCCTGATTGTGTTTTCATTCTCTCGAGGCTATCTTCCTCTGCACCGTCATCTATGCACTCATCTCTTGGAACAGTGGTTCTCTTAGGTTCTCCATGATTTGGATTTTTGTGGATAAACTGACATGCTCAGGGTACAAAGACAACTACTGTAGAAAAGTGAATTTTTTTTATCACCATTAGATACTTTCTAACTCTTGCTTTACAATAAAGGAATCAGGAAACATGCATGGATTCTCACTTTTTAAGACAATATTTCTTTATTTGGTATGTTGTAATTATATATCATTGGTTCAATGTGATACAAACCTACATGCACACTGCACATGGTGAGATTCACTTCTTTTCTTTTTTTTTTTTTTTTCGGTACCGGGGATTGAACGCAGGGGCGTTCTACCTCCGCGCTACACCCCCGGCCCTATTTTTTATACTTTATTTTGAAACCGGGTCTCACGAAGTTGCGGACGGCCTCACTAAGGAGAAAGAGAGAGAGAGAGGGAGAGAGAGCGAAAGCTGAGGCTGGCCGCGAACCCGGATCCTCCGGTCTCCGCCTCCCAAAGTACTGGGATTACAAGCATGCGCCACCACGCCCGGCCACTTCTTTTCTTAATGAAAGAAAATTAGCGAATTGACTTTCTACATTTCTTAAACATTATATTGTTTTATCATAGAATAAGTTCAACTTAAAATGGAATGGAACACCTTTTGCCACAACCTTGTTTTCAAATATGCCCTAATACCTCTATGGGTGTACTTAACTCTTCTTTAAATGTTCTAATGACAGATCACTCCTAATCATATTAAGCAGTTTATTCCTTCTTAAGTGAGAAACAACTTCTCTTTCCATATGCTGGAAATTACCTCCTAGTAATGGAGAGCCACAGTACCCAGTTTATGCTCAGGGGCATTGGGGCAATAGGCTAAATGTATGAACTAACTCCCTCATGTTAAGCGTTGGAAGTATCCAGGTATGGTAGTGCACACCTGTAATATCAGCACTTGGGAGGCTGAGACAGGAGGATCGCAGGTTCAAGGACAGCCTCAGCAAGTAGTAAGACTCTCATCAACCTAGTGAGACCCTGTTTCAAAATAAAAATAAAATGGGGCTGGGGTTGTAGCTCAGAGGTAGAATGCCTGTGGGTTCAATCCCCAGTACCACACACACACACACACACACACACACACAAAGAGTTGGAAAAACTAGCTTTCTTCAATGATGGTTCTATTCATTTCTTTTTATTTATTTTTGGTACTGTGAATTGAACCCAGGGACATTCTATTTCTGAGCTACACCCCCAGATTTTTTTATCTTTATATAGAAATAAGATCTTGCTAAATTGAGAGTTTCCCTTAAGTTGCTGAGGCTGTCCTCAAACCTGCGACTTTCTGGTTTCGGCCTCCCAAGTATTGGGATTATAGCTGTGTGCCACCATGCCTGGCTACTTCATATGATTGTTCTTGAAGTCAACCAAACTACTTGTCTTAGTAAATGAAGTTGCTATTAATTTTTCCTTCCTTCCTTCTTTCCTTCCTTCCTTCCTTCCTTCCTTCCTTCCTTCCTTCCTTCTTTTTCTTTGTCCTTTTATTTTCATTTGCAAAATAAGAACATATACTCCCTATGTTTATCGTTTTTTTTTGTCACTGTGACAAAATATCTGAGACAAACAAAGGAGGAAAGCTTTATTTTGGGTCACAGTTTTACAGGTTTCAGACCCTGGTTGGTTGACTCCATTGTTTCTAGGCCTGTGGTGAAGCAGAATATCATGGAGGAGGATTTGATGGAGGAACAATGCTCACCTCATGGTGGCTAGAAAACAAAGAAGGGAAAAGGGACTATGGGCAAGATACACCCTTCTGGCTGGGCATGGTGGCACACACCTGTAATCCCAGTACTTGGGAGGCTTAGACAGGAGGATCTCAGTTTGAGGACAACCTTAACAAGTAATGAGATTCTCATCAACCTAATGAGACCTGGTTTTGAAGTAAAAAATAAAATAGGGCTGAGGGTGTAGCTCAAAGGTACATGCCTCTGGGTACAATCCCTGGTACCACAAAAAAATATAATACAAAGAAAAGGATACATGTTTCTAGGGCACATGCCTAGTGACCTATCAACTTCAACTAGGCCAGACTTCCTACAGTTTCTACCTCCTCCCTGTACTTTGTTCACATTATAAATCTGCTAATTCAGTAATTCACTGATGAGATCAGAGCCCTCATGATACAATTAGTTCCCAAAAGCTCCACCTCTGAACACTGCTACATTGAGGGCCAAGTCTTCAACACATGAGCCTTTGGGGAAAATTCCATGTTCAAGCAATAATGCTTCCTTATGATAAGTGTCGGTTTATTGGATTTAGGCCAAAGTTTCTCTTGCCATAATGTGTATAGCTTCTGGTTCAAGATCATTTGTATTTTTTTAATTTTATGATCATAGCCACCTGCTCCAAGTTAATGACATCTGCCTGCATTATTTCTTGTTCTAATGCCTCTGCGAGGAGAGGCTAATGCTGAGGCACTAATAATATATTTGGATCAGGACCTCAGGTTGGTTGAAGCAGGAGAAATTGTATAGCTTAATGATTCGCACTAGTATCACCTGAAGGGCTTTTCCACAAGCCAGACTATAGTCCCCCACCCCTAGAATTTCTTAGGAAATTCAGTAGGAGGAGGTCAGGACCTAG
The DNA here is from genome assembly GCA_004027185.1 of Glis glis. Taxonomy (NCBI): domain Eukaryota; kingdom Metazoa; phylum Chordata; class Mammalia; order Rodentia; family Gliridae; genus Glis; species Glis glis. Next base: position 18,543 of record PVJS01034458.1, on the reverse strand, counting down.
AACTTTCATTTCTAACAAATCCTAAGGTATTGACCCATTGATGTAGCCAGAAACTTATTGTTATAGTTAGATATAGAATATTCCCCAAAGAGCTATGTATTGAGGTGCAAAGTTGATGCAATTAACTCTTGAGCATTGTAATCTCATTGTAGATAAACCCATTGTAGTTGATTTACTGAGTGGTCACCTAGGCCAGTCCCGGGGGGTGTGGCCTTAGGGACGCTGCTATTGTATCAGAATCCCTTTGCTTACTCTCTTGCTTCTTGCCTCCATGATGTGAGAGCAGAGCCTTGCTCTCTCCCTCTTTCTGCTTCCTGGTCGCCATGCCTTGAGATCTGCAGACCCTAGCCTCACATGGATTGAACCCCAAATCTCCAAAAACTGTAGGCAAATAAATTTTCCTTCCTCTCAGTTGTGTGATCAGTTGGTTTGAATTATATCAGTGAGAATGTTGACTGAGACACTTATCAGTCCTAAGTAAATAATTGCATTCTAGGAAATTAATCAGGGTCTAAAATTAAGATTGAGGTTATTTCTGAAGTCAATGGAAAGAATAAAAAGGCGGAAACAAAAAGTAAACACAAAAGGTCAGAGGTCTGGCAAACCCAGGTGAGCTTAAATGGCAGAATAGAGCGTGAGTAAGCTGGGCCAGAGAAGAAAATCCTCAGGACCTTTATTATTTGAGCTTACTCTTGTAGATGCTTAATTATAGAGATAACCTACTTTATTCCAAGAATAGATTTAAGTCCGTTACCAAGTATGCAATATAGCCAGGCAGAAAAAACTAAAATCAACTAAAAAATCAAATCAATGATAGAAACAACAGCAGAAGCTGAGAGCCAGTGCATGACCATGCGGGCATTCATGCTGGCCACGTGTGCTTGCAAGGGTCACCTGGAGAGTCAAGCCCAGCATGTGCAAGGACATCTCTCCCATTTTGCTCTTTCCTGGGGATGCATGGAAGACATGTGTGGCGTCTCCTCTCTGTGGAGCCTGGAAACTGCAGCAGTTTCTGGAGAGAACGTATTCATGAGCTTCTCTGCATCTCTGTGGCAGAGGCAAGTGACAGAGCTCAAACAGAGCATGTTTGCCTCACTTTTATAACTCCTGCAGAAAAGCCATCACAGGCTGTTCTATTCTGTGACAGAAACCATTATCTCTGTGTCTTCCTCCCAGTGCCCATGTCAGTGAGGGTTCTCTGGGCCACCTCTCTTTCCTAAGTTTCTTGGAGGTGCTGAAAAATGAGAGAAAACATGCTTGACTGCTGCTTGCAGGGTAGTATAGGGAGGATAGCCTTCCAATTTATTTCCTGGGGTCTGACTTCCAGAAAGATTGTCAAACCTCTTGGTGCCCATTTTCAGGGGCTTTTTCAGTGTGAGAAGTCACAGAGTGTCTGAAATGCTGAGGATATTGGTGATACTGCTCTGAAAGATATCAGAGAATGTGGAGGGGCGGTGATCTTGAAAGCAATAATGCATTCACAATGCCCAGAGTTTATATTAAACATTTCTCAAGTATCCTCCAAAGGCCCCACTTTTTCCTTCTCCCCTGATAAAAATGAGAAATGGAAGAAAGACCTGGAGATGCGCTCGCTGTGGCAGTGAAGACTCCAGCGATTTACCCAAACCAACACTGCATGTGAATATTTGGTGTTCCAGGCATGCTTGGAATAGCAACTACAATGGCAAGAACATGCTATACCTGAATAACTTTTTGTCACATTTAATGTTCATGATCCTATATACTGAACTTCTCTCTGTTCAGGAATGACATTTCCCTCCTGTTGTCACTCTCTCTTCTTCATGGACCAAATGACAGCATCTCAGGAGTGAAAACAAGTGATAGGAGATGTTTGATCTTGCAATGATGCGATTTTACAGAAAGGGTGATATGCAGACTTTCAGGCCTTGAAAGGCTAGCGTTTGTTCTGTGTCTTAGTATGGCAAGTGCTCTCTGAATCATACTCCTTTCTCTAGCCTTCTTGTAGCTGTTTAACACTATACATGTGAATATTAGAGTGACTACTGATTTTTCTCTAATTTTACCTTTGTAAAACTTCACCATCCAAGACAAGCCTGAGGACTCATTAGCATGCCTAAAATACTGTGGTATCTTAGGAAAAAAAGGAACTGCATCAGGACAGTGACAAGTTTTAAGATGCTTTAAACTGAGAGTCAATTGTTACCTTGAGTCTTGAGTTAACACGACTAATAAAAGGATAATTATTGAGTTCTAAGCTAAAAAAAAGTCCTCTAAAATCATGAATAATACTGAAATCAAAGGTGAAAAATGCATACAGTTTGATACCAGCTTCAGGGTTAATGTTTAAACTACTTCTTTTGAAGTTCAATTGTCCACCATGGCTACACATTCAGGTATTCCCACAACCCACTTTCAGGTTCCATAATTCCTTAAAATAACTCACATAAAATGATTCTAAAAAGTATTTGACTTAACAATTAGCATTTTATAATAATGAATACAAATGGGCAGCCAGAAGAAGAAATGCATAAGATAGTGTCATAGTCAATGTGGGCTGCCATACAAATTACTGCACACTAGGCAGCTGAAACAACAACTATTTCTCACAATTCTGGAGACTGGGAAGTCTGAGATCAAGAAGCTGAAAGATCCTGTGTCTACTGAAAGCCCACTTCTTGGTTTGCAGAAAATAAACTTCTTATATCCTCACATAGAAGAAAAACATCTAGTCAGCTCTCCAGCCTCTTCTCCTCAGGTCATTAACCCCTAATTATATCTCTAACGCCCCACTTCCAAATACCACCATATTGGGTTAGGGTTTCAACATATCAACTTTGGGGACACAACTATTGAGTTCATTGCTTTCCACTCCTGGTTCCCCCAAATTTATGTCCTTATACAAAAAGAAATGCAGTCATTCCATGCCAGTGGCCCCCAAAATCTTACCTCATTCAATCATCAACTCTGAAGTCTAGGACCAAACTCTCCTCTAAATATCATCTCAATGTATAGTATATTCTTAGGCAATTGTCCAATTGTGAACCTAAAGAACCAAATGAGTATTTGCTTCCAGTTATGATGGCAGAATAGGCATGAGGTAGACATTTTTATTCCAAAACAGGGAGAAGAGAGACAGGTGATGAGTGCCAGGCAAGTTCAAAACCTAGCAGGGCAAAGTCCACGATTTAAAGTTGAAGAACCATCTCCTTTAGCTCCATACTTGGCTTTACAGGCTCACAGGGATGGTGACCCCATTTCCATACCCTCTGGAGCAATGGGCCCAGCTCCATAGCTTTGGCAGGAAGAGGTCCTGCCCTAGTATTCTTCCAGGTAGGGATGGAGCCCCTACAGCCACGAGCAGCCCTACTCCCCACCATTTTAGGAAGAGGTCATCTACCTGTGAAAAACAAAGTAACTCACTCCTACTTCTTCCCTTTTTCCAACACAAGGGGCAGCTTTGGAGATCAAAATCATTTCCCAGGTAATTCTTCTCTTGTTCCAAATAGTAGAAGATATTTAGAGTTGAATAGTTATATGATTCTGTTCTATAAAATCAAAGAAATCCAACAAACTTCCTTGTTACTTCTTGTCTCCCTTTCTCTTGAGTTCGAATCATCAGTTTTCAAGTGAAGTGTAGTGGATTGTGTCTATAGTTCACTTACACAAAATACCTTATCCATCAGTGGTTTGATGGCATCTGCAGTATGGTCTTCTCAAAACATTTTCTCACTTTTTTTCAATATTGATAGGCTGAAAATTTTTTCAGTCTTATGTTCTAGTTCCCTTTTGCTTAATTTCATCTTTAAGTCATTTCTCTCTTTCAATGTTACAGCATAAACATTTGGGAGAAATCAAACTGCTCTTACCCTTGGCTGAGAAATCTCTTCAGATAAATATCCATTTTTTATTGCTGGCAAGTTTTACCTTCCACAGCACCTAACAAACAGAATTTAGACACTATTTTCCATATTATAACATGAATCACCTTTTTTTTCTCCCTTGTCCAATAGCATGTTCTTATTTGTCTGAAATCTCATCAGAATGGTGTTTGCTATCCACACTTCTACCAATATTCTGTATATGATTATCATGCATTCTCTACAAAGACAAACACTTTCTCTGTAGCTCACCTCTTTTATTTCTGAGCTCTCACAAGAATTCCCTGAAAATTTATTTCATAGCCAGGTGTGGTGGCACATGCTTGTAATCCCAGTACTTGGGAGGCTGAAACAGGAGGATCACAGGTTTGTAGTCAGCCTCAGCTATTTAGTGAGGCCCTCCACAACATAGTGAGACTCTGTTTCAAAATAAAGAATAAAAACTGGGGCTGGAGTGTAGCGCGGAGGTAGAAGCCTCTGTGTTCAATCCCCTACGGTACTGCAAAAAAAAAAAAAATCATGACAATCTTGATTTCTTCTAGGCATCGCTTCAAAACTCTTCAGTTATCCACATCTTAACGAGTTCCAAATACGCTTCCACCGTTTTATGTATTTGTCATAGTACTATCCCAATTCTCAGTACTTAATGTCTTAATCATTTTCATTTTAAGCTGCTATAAGAAGCATTGTAGACCAGGTAGCTTAAACAACAAACACCTATTTCTCACTGGAGGCTAAGAAGTCCAAGACCAAGGGGCTACCAGAGATAGTGTCTGATGAGAGCTTATTTCCTGGTTTGCAAAACTGATTTCTCACTGTATTCTCAACTGACAGAAAGAGCTAGCTAGCTCTCTGGCTTCCTCTTATATGGTTACTAATCCCACTCCTGAGGGTTCCACTTTCATAATCTAATTACATCCCAAATTCCCCATCTCCCAATATTTCCACATTGGTATTAGAGTTTCTACAAATGAATTGTGGGTGGTACTCCTTTATATGTTTCAACTGTCAACAGACATCTGACACCTAAAGCAGGATTTTTCTCCATATCAACTGTTATAGCTTGGATATAAAATGTCTTCCAGAGAATCTCATGTGTTAGACAATGAAGCCAGGTTTGGAGGCAGGGGATGGCTGGAGGAGGTGGGTCACTCAGGAGCTTCAGTGTAGGCATTTCTGTCCCTGTAGAGTCAGGGTGTACACCACCAGGTTCACTGGTATGCTCACCATTCAGGAAACTCTGAGCCTCATCCAGAGTTCTTAATTAAGGTTTCATTACATTGGCATATTTGATTGAATTGTTGATGACATGATTGAATTTGATCTTTAATACCCTTCACCTGGCCAGGGTGACAGGGTGGGGCAGAGCTGAAAGTTCCAGCCTTCTAATCACTTGCTTGGTTCTTCAGTCAACCAGCCTGAATCCTGAAGCTATCCAGGGCACTGCCAAAAACCTCTAATAAAGATAACAAAGACATCCCTAGTCTTCGGGGAAATTCACAGGATTTTTGAGGCTCTGTGCCAGGAATAAGGAACACAAATGAAACTGAGACTTAAACAATATTATATGATAGATGGTAATGGAATATTAGAGTAAGAAAATTTTTTCTAATTCAGAAAGTCGACTTATTAAAATCAAGATTGAAGTGGTCTTTCCATGTTTCTATGATATTATAAAGGAAAACTTTGGTCTATCTATCCATTTTTCCATCCATCCATTCACTTAGCATTGAATCAATTATTTCCTTCTTAGGAATTTATAAACTTTAATAACTATAAGTATGGTTAAAGTTCTGTCAGCACCAGCATCAGACATTATTGGATAGATGAGGAATCAAGTTTAAGAAATTAGTGACTTTTTTGAATACCCACAACTGGAGACTATGTTGGAATTTAGGCTCTGAAACTAAAACCCTATGGTCTTTCTACAAATCACTGTGACTTTCAACTTCCAACACAGAGTTAGCCCAAGATTTATATTTTCAAGGCTTTAGTCTCTGGCAAACCAATGGAAAGGAGAAGAACAAATGTTAACAGGTATTGGAGTGACTAGTCCCATGCTGAACTGAGAGTGGTTTAACCTCAGAAGAAATGCAAGAGGCAATAAGGATTAATAGAAATGTGAGACCTTCACATGAATTATTTCTTCCGATAAATAAAAATCAAGTTGAAAGAAACCTGATCTCCAATCTCATGTTTAGTTTTAAAAAATTCTTTGTAATCATTAATTATTTTTTTATGTCTCCTATGCTTTCTTAAAGTATTTCAGGGCATTGGTTGAAGGGGAGTAAATATTCAATGAGAAATTCTTCCTGGAGAAAACAAATTATATTTTTGTGCAAATACATTATCTACAGAAAATGCTTGATGTAATATATTATTTCTCTGTTACTTAAATGCAGTTTAAAAATCCATATTCCAGTTCCATAAACCTGCCAATTAATACAATAATTAACTCATTACCTTAATGGTACTATACTATAATTATCTGTTAGCTATGATTGCATTTTAATTTTTCCAAAATCATGCTATAATGGTTTTATCTATGCTCTCAATAAGTAATTTTTTTCATTTTTTTAAATTTTATTAGTGTATTGCAAACATACATCTTGAAGGATTTCAGGGTGGTTGACGTATACATGCACTCATCGTCCAATTAGCCCTTCCCAATTCCCACCCCCTTCTTCCCCCCACCCTCCTTCCCATTTTCAGCATAGTAGTTTACTTTGATATATTTGTGTAAGTCCATCTTGTGCTCCAGTTTGTTTTGCTCTCCTTCCCTCCCTCTCCCCCAGTTAGTTCACCTTCTTTACTCATCTGAGTCCTTCTTCACTCCTCTTTGTCTGTGGTCCCTCCTGTACAGGGTCATAGCTCATCCTCCCCTGACCTCAGTACTGGGGCAGGGCCGGGGACTCTCCCTCCCTATGTCCCCAGTGCTGGGATGAGGGGTTCTCCAGGGGCGGGGCTGAGGGCTCACCCACCCTGCATCCCCAGCACCGTGGGGTCTCTGGGGGCGGGGCCAGGGGTTCACCCGCCCCGCGTCCCCAGTGCTGGGAGTCTTCGGGGGCGAAGCCTAGGGTTTTCCCACCCCGCATCCCCAGCGCCAAGGAGGGGGTGTCTCTGGGGGACAGGGGCACTCGTTGCAGGGGCAGAGGCTCACGGCCCACCCCTTGAAACCATCATCGTTGTAGGTGCAGGTCTGGATTGATTTGGGCTTCATCATGTTCCGTAGTTGGTCAGTTTCAATGGTGGTCTATAGCCGCTGGTTTCACAAGGATCTGCTGTCTCTTTGCTGTTGCTCTCTGGGAGTTTCGGTGTAGGTGTGGCCCTGCATTTTCATTGCTGAGCTGTTCCAGGGGGCCATGCTGTGTTCATCCAGGTCCTCAGAGCTGTGGTATTCTGCACTAATGCTTGGCTACTCCAGGGGGGCCATGTTTCATCTGCTCTTTTTCTCGGTGTTGGGGTGCTCCTGTGCTGGGCGCCACATCCATGTCTCTCCACGTCACTTTCTTTGCGGGTGCTGAGGTTCATGTCCCACCCTTTGCAGTCGCCGCTATTGTAGGTGTGGATTTTGTTCAACTTGGGCTTCATCATGGTCCGATGTCAACTGCTTTTGATGGTGGGCTATAATCACTGGTTTCATAAGAATCAGCTGTTTCTTTGCTGGAGGATTCCGGGGGCCGTGGTGCTGGGGTGGCTCAGCCAAGATGGCGCCTTTGTCTCGGCTCTCTGCTTACTAGGCAATATGCTTTGAGCTTCCTACCTCCCTCCGCTCCTTCCACTGACTCATAGTCCTCTGCACTTTGGCTCTCATTATTTTGTTGAATTTTAGCTGTTCTGCTTTTCTTGTCGAGAAGCAGTCTTCCTGCCATCTGGGCTCTGACTCTTGGAGTGCCAGCGACATGCTGCCTCTCTCTTTCCCACCATCTCGGTTCTCCCCTGTAAGGCTTCTTTGGCTCTGGCCATCTCCTGCTCCTTCTGTGCCAACTGGACACCTGAGCTCCGTGGCCGAGAGGACCTCAGCAGCCTTGCCTCTCTGAGACTCCTCCAGGTCCTTGGCCAACATCTCCTTCATCTGCTTCCTGGAGCCGGGACACCTCTTCCTGCAGGAGCAAGGGCTGGCCGCTATGGCCATCTGTTGGAGCTGGGGGTGCACCAGCTCAGGGCCGATCGCCGGGCCCACTGCATCTGCGCACAGCTCTCAGGCTGCAGGCCTGGTGGTCACGTGGGCCCTGCCCAAATAAATTTTTTTAAAAATGGTTGAAAGACCTCTGGGCGCCAGGGTACAGGAAGGAGAGGGTGCTGGGGAGCGGTGAGCTATCTCTGTGCCGGGCTCAGTGGCGGCCAGTGCCCAGAGCTCTGTGGCTGTGGCCACAGTGGCGCCTTCCTCCTCATCCTCTTCACGGGCTCCGAGCTGGGACACAGCTACTGCCCCAGCCCCGCAGCCCTCCTCCCTGCCCTATTTTTCTTCTTAAGAAGCATTCTTCCCGCCAGCCAAGTTCTGAGCTTCCGAGTGCTGGCAGCATGCTTCTGCCCTTTATCTCACTCACCTGTGTTCTGTGGATCTGGTTCGATGTGGATTTCATCATAGTCTGATGTCGACTGCTTTCGATGGTGGACTATAATCGCCGGTTTCACAAGAATCAGCTGTTTTTTTGCTGGAGGATTCCAGTGACTGCGGTGATGGCATGGCTCAGCCAAGATGGCGCCTTTGTCTTGGGCTCTCTGCTTACCAGGTGAAATGCCCAATAAGTAATTTTCTTATTATGTTCTTTTCCCCCTGCAGATTATAACTACAACACAGAGAATCCCTATAACTAATGATCTGATCCCCACCATAACTAGTATAGTTAGTTTCCCAGAGCCAGGTTACCTCTAAGAAGAAAGTATAAGAAAACTCGAAGGAAGTACCCTCAAAGGGGTTTTCCATCTGATTGTATCTCTTTTCTGACCTTGGATGGAACTCCACACTTTCTCTTGAGAGGTCTCAGCTTCCCAGGTAATGCTGCCATGCAGTTTAATCACCAATGTCATGAAGAAAATGTGATGGGTCAATAGGTTCCTGATAGCTTTCTGGGAGCATCTCCCACCTGATTTCCTAAGCATACTTATTTGACTGGTTTGGTAATCCAACACTGACTTTTAGACAAGAAGAAAAAATCATTTTCTATGTTGGTTCAGCACATCTTAACATAAATAGAGCCCTCACATCAATTTTTAAGATTGAATAGTAATAATCAAAGCGTCAGCTCTGTTGTCTCATAATAAAGAGTGGAAGGCTAGGGCTATAGCTCAGTGGTAGATGTCATGGTTAGTATGAACAAGACCTTGGGTTCAATCCTCAGCAGCATAAAAAAAAAGAAATAGTGGGGCTGGGCGTGGTGGTGCACGCTTGTAATCCCAGTACCTGGGAGGCGGAGACCAGAGGATCTGGGTTCATGGCCAGCCTCAGCTACTTAGTGAGGTCCTCTGCAACTTCGTGAGAACTGGTTTCAAAATAAAGTATAAAAAATAGGGCCGGGGGTGTAGCTCGGAGGTAAAACGCCCCTAGGTTCAATCCCTGGTACCACAAAAAAAAAAAAAAAAGAAATAGTGGAGACATTCCTAGCAACTATTTATTGAATAAATTTAATGTTTAGGGCTAAATGGTTTATTTTTTTTTAGCTCTCTGATCTCACAATTACTCTATAAGTTAGTAACAATTATATATTTCAATATTTCAGGTTGGAACAGGATATGATTTCCCCCAAACCATAGGCTAGTTAGTAATAGACAAATTGGCAAGAATTCAGGTTTTAAGCTATCTATATGTCAATATTTATGTTGTATTAAGTTCATAATAAAGAGAATCCAGGCCTGTCTCAATTCAAAGTCTCCATATTATTTTTCAAAACTTAACTTCCTTTTTTATCTGCACACACACACACACACACACACACACACACACAGACACACCACACACCTTACAATGCATTATTTAAAATACCAATAATCATAGAGTGACTGTTTTTCTCTGTAATCAAGATGGTGACAGTGACTTTAGAAGAATAGATTTATTATTGACAATTGAGTCATAAATACAAAGTTGGTCCAAGGGCCATTAGACCTGTGGAAACTCGCTAAAAGAACTCCTTCATTTTATGTTTCACAGACCTAGAGACAAATTTCTTCAAAATTAGATCTTCAGCAGTAAACTTACCGGTTCTTTAGCTTTGCCATGATTGGTATTTTGGTTGTAAAAATAAGAGGATTCTTAGGTTATCCAGGTGGCTGGATAGCAGTGAGGGTATCATCCTCATATTTGACTATTACAATAGGTTACATTGTTGAGAACCTAAGGAGATGCACCTGACATTAGATAACTGTTGGAGCAGACCAAAATGTTTTTTTTTTAATAAAACTAATCAAGAATGCCTTGTTCCATCTATACTTCCTCTTCTTCCAGGGATAACTTGATTTCAGACTGATATCTTGGTGAGGAGACTAAACATATTTAGAGGTTAGAGGTTAGGGATCAGGGTTAGGATTAGGGTTAGGGTTAGTGATATGTATATGTATACATATACATATATATATATATATATATATATATATATATATATAATCACTGTGCCTTTTGCCTATATCTTCTTACAAATTAGCTCTGGTAAATGTTACTCTTAGTTTCATACAATAGCAAATTCAAGTGCAAAAAATAAACAATATAGAGTATATTTTTGGTGCTTTTGAGCAGTAAAAGGAAACACTGTCTCTGTTGGACCGATTTAGTGACTTCTCCCAGGAATGCAATGTTGACATTCTTACTAACATCAGTGCCAATGACCCCAGGAATCAGTCGTTGTGGCAACGTTGATGGGTTCCAGCTGCAGGGATGGATGCCTTCAAATTGCACTGGAGACATTGCTCTGTGTTTAGTTGACAGTGACCAATTTAAAAAACAAAAAACATTGAGAGTAACCAGAACACAGATGAGAAACAGGTTAGCCAAAAGGAATGGTTTGTATACAGAGAAAGTGCAGAGCTGAGATATCTTTGTGTATTTAATTCTAAAACTCGATATACTAACTGAAGATTTCAGAAAAGATAGGAAACCATCTTCCAGTTTGTTTGGCTCTGCATTGTCCAATACATGGGACACTAGTAAGGCTTTCAAAATGCCACCCTCTATGCTGTATACAGCTTTATATTCTAGTGCTATAAAGATAATAGCTAGAATTAGCAAAAACAGAATAATATGTCTTATATCCTTCTGATAAACAGAGAAAGGCTACAATCTCCTAGGATGGAGGGGCCACAGAACACCAAGCTGTGAATATAATTGAGTTATTATTTACTCCAATCTAGGTAAGTTAAAACCTGCTTTTATAGACATTAGTCTGTTGTTACTAAAAGAGAGGTTCATTCCTTTGGTCTTTCTCTAAATGACACATCTTTAGTGCATTTCTTTTCTGCTTAACCAGGTGGGTGTCCTGGGTCTTCTTATCTGATTGAATATTTCCGGTGACTCAAACAAGATATCTCAGTGTCAGTTAGAAACAATTATGGTCTAATAGCAGTTAAGTGTAGGTGTTTTAATGAAGTGAAACTGTTTCTCCTGTGCATTAAGTGCCAGAGAGATGACTGTTGGCTAACCTCAAGTTAATGAAGTAGTTCCACATTATCACCTGTGCACTAATAAAATAAGCATGTCAAAGAACAACAGAAAGGGAGGGAAATGGTACAGAATGCTATTGAGGAGTTTGGTGGAAAGGACGCCTTCCTTGGGGTCTAGTTTCCTATTAAGCAGCAGGTCATAATGATCAGATGACTCAACGGTGTGTAAAGGTAAGTTTGTGCTGAAAACTTGTATTAGAAAATGCCTTTGGAAGCTTATCTTCTGCAAACCATAGGTTGATAGGACGTTTGCATCATCTATTAGAGGGTCATTTAGAAGAAAAAAAGTTTAAGGCATCAAGAAACAGGTAAGTCAATACAAAAGCAAGTCTCTACAGTCGTCCCTGGGTAAAAAACAGATTGTTGTGCCACCTCTTCCAAAAATGGTTATATTCAATATTTATCCATGACCTCTGGGTAGGTCAATGAGCCCACGGTGATTTCCTTCGCAGCACGCTTCACACTTGCGAAGTCTAAATGATATCAGAGAAGTAATGCAGATATATCATAAAAAAGTTGTCATTTGTCAGGAGAAATTATTTCTTCAGGAGAGAAAAAGTACTCAAATGCAATAATTCATCTCTGAGTTTTCTCTCTCTTCTTCCACAGGAAGCAGTATGAGACCAAATATATAAAATGTCTACTTTTTAAGAGGTTGACTTTGTGTGTGTGTGTGTGTGTGTGTGTGTGTGTGTGTGTGTGTGTGTTGTGTAAGTAGATAGGAGAATTTACTGAGTCTAAGCTTATGACAAAAATCAAACATCTCCTTTTGTGTGTGTGTTTGGGGGGTTACTGGGGCCTGAACCCAGGGGTGTTCTACCTCTGAGCTATACCCTCAGCCCTATTTTACCTTTTTAATTTGAAACAGCATCTCAATAAGTTGCTGAGGGCTCTACTAAATTGTTGAGGCTGGCCTTGAACCTGCAATCCTCCTGTCTCAAGCCTCCCAAGCACTGGGATTACAGGGGTGCACCACCAGGACTAAACATCTCTTGTTTATGTAGACTTTTACCAAAATCTTCCCAAGTCAAGGTGGTCAAACAGTTCTATGGTGTACTACCCATATCTGGTGACTGAAATTTAAAATTATTTTTCCAGCCTCTCGGAATGTTAAATAAAGATGTCTGTCAAGTGTGTTATCACTCAAGGATGAATTTAGTTAAAAAAATATTTTTAACAATTCATGTATCCTTGCAGAGGCAGCCTTCATTAAAAGATTGAACAACATGAGGGTATAAAATCCCCCCTCTCATCCCAATTTTTAAGGAATCCTCCAGCCCCAGGGTTCCCTCTGGGTTTATTCTACTTTAGAGGATGCACTGCAGCTCAAGGACTTTGTGTTGATCCTGCCTCTACTGTTCCCTTCCATGGTGTTGAGCCCCCAGACTCTCCTGTATGAATATCCTGCAAACTGTAGGCTGTCTCCAGGGGAACCCGACCGCCACGCCTCCTTTGCAGTCTCACAGAACCTTTATATATATATATATACTCATGTTCCTGCTTCATCTGGTCAGTGCCCTGAGTCCTTGTATGTGAGTGTTCATTTCCAGTGACTGAGACAAGACACCTCAGTGTCAGTTAGAAACAATTATGGTCTAAACAGCAGTTAATTGTAGGTTTTGCAATAACGAAAAACGATCTCTCCTGTGCATTCCACTGCATTTTTATAATAGGTTATGTTTTCCTAGATGTTGACTTTAATTTTCCTGAATGTCCTATGAGGTATGTGTTATTCTCCTCATATACCAAATGAAGCTTAGAGGAATTATGAACTTGCATACAGGCAGAATTAAATCAGAAAGAAATATTATTCTGTGCACAATGAAATTACTCACATTCTACAATATTTGACACAATGCTTATCCATTTGTTTCACTGAGGAAAAAAGGCCACAAATTCTTTATTCTTGGATATCATTGAGTCCACTGCCAACCAAGAGTAGGTTCTTTTCTTTGTGAGCTTTGAGAACTTGGGCAATAAGTAACCTTGTTCATTTGAAAATCTTGCCATTAGAAATAAGGCACCTAGCAGGCATGGTGGCACATGCCTGTAATCCCAGTACTCGAGAGGCTGAGACAGGAGGAGTGCAGGTTCTAGGATAGCCTCAGTAATGTAGCAAGACTGAGACCCTCAGCAATGCAACAAAACCCTGTTTCAAAACAATTTTTTGTTTAAAAAAGGGGCTAGGAGTGTAGCTCAGAGGTAGAATGCCCCTGGGTCCAATCCCCAGTACCACAAAATGATAATAATAATAATAATAATAATAATGCACCTGAATTTCAGGAAGATTAAATTACTCCCTCAAGGCCACACATTTGATAATTGATGAAACAGTTATTTGAACCCAGGTCTATTGATCACCAAGAATGAAAAGAGGAAGAAAAGGACAGGTGAATGAGAAATCAAAGAAATAAATGAAGGGAGAAATAATATACTTGTAAAATACATCTGTCTAAAGATATCTCAATTAAGGTCCTACATTTTTGCAGAAAAGAGAATCTTAAATCTTTAGTTGATTATGAGCTTCACAGAATCTTCGTTACATCGATTCTTTATCTCTCCTCACTGAAAATGTCCATCTGTCTGGAGAGTCTATTTCTTCCCAGATCTCATGATAGGAGTGTTGTGATCGCCACTGATTGATGGACGACACCAGAATCCAATTTGCAGGAGAGCTCTTACTTCCTCATTAAGAGCACATCCCCACTAAATGCTCGCTGTCAAGAATTCTCATCAGGCGTTTGGAGCTCTTCGGCACCGCCTGTGATTTGCTCACTATGTTGGAGCTTACCAATAAAAGCACTCTCGTGTCCACAGGGGCTGTGATGGCCAAAAGTAGAAATGCACTTGCTGGCGTAATTAAGACAATTATCCATGAGATCAATGCTATGTGATGTCAAGGTCGTTCCCACTGAAGGTTTTCCTCAGTGAAGTGCAGACCTCTATTATTCCACTCTCCATCCCTGGGGAACATGGGGAAACTGATGAAACAATCATGCATCACAACTGACGTATGATTCCTGCATGCAGCCTTTCCAGCCATGATGAAAGCGGGTCATTTCATTAAAGAGGTTTAGTGTGTAAGTAAGCACTGCTAATCTCTCTGTAGTATTTCTTATGTATGTATTCTTATTCTGCACCTGGTACAATGACTGAAATGGCGACTGGAATTTGAATTGTACTTATAGAAAGAGGGGAGAAAAAAACATTGATTCCAATACTTTTCCAGAACGTTTGCCATAAACATTAGGAAAACGTTATATTTGCCTTCACTATGTTTTTTCAGCAAAACAGGAATAACTGTCCCTCTAAAGAAATAGTACATTTGACATATGAATTTTTTTACATTTAACCCCATATATACTTCAAAGCCTGGTACTTGAGAATATGAACAATTATTAAGCATGCCATGATGTTCTTTCAAAAAATAGCCATAGTCTACAACTTCAAGAGAGCTAACTGTCTAGTATTTCTTGCTGAACAACATTCCGTTATGTGGCTCTGCCACAGTTTGTTTATTCACCTATCACAAAAATATCTCCATGGCTTATAAGTATTTACAATAACAAATAAATATTCTATAAATATTTGTGTGCAGGTGTTTATGGAGACATATGCTTTTAATTTGGTTGAGTAGACAACTCCAGGTATGAATGATGAACTGTACCATAAAGCTATGTTTAGTTTTATAAGAAACTGACAACAAGCCGGGCGTGGTGGCGCACACACTTGTCATCCCAGTACTTGGGAGGCATTTTCATGGACAGCCTCAGCTATTTAGTGAGGTCCTCCGCAAGTTAGTGAGACCCTGTTTCAAAATTAAGAATAAAAAACTAGGGCTGGGGGTATAACTTGGAGGTAGAATGCCCCTTGGTTCAATCTTCAGTACGGCAAAAAAAAAAAAGAAAAAAAAAAAAAAAGAAACTGACAACTGTCTTCCCAAATGGCAATGAAGGAGAGTACCTAATGCTCAGCATCCTCTCAAACAATTGTGGTGATAAGCGATTTAAGATTCTAGACATTCTAATTTGGTGTACAATTATATCTCATTGTTATTTAATTTGATAATTCCATAATGACAAGTCATGTTGAGAATCTGTGTGTGTGTGTGTGTGTGTGTGTGTGTGTGTGTGTGTGTGTTTGTGTGTGTATGTGTGTGTGTTTTACTGGGACTTGAACCTAGGGGCATTCTACCTCTGAGCGATAGCCCCAGCCCTATTGTATTTTTTATTTTGAAACAAGGCCTCACTGAGCTACTACACACTGGCCTTGAACCTGCAGTCCTCCTATCTCAGGCTCCCAAGTGACTGATGTGTACCACCATACACAGCTCACTTTTCTTTTCTTTCCTTTTTTTTTTATGTCCTACTTAGTACTTACTTGCCTTCTTTTTAGTCATGAAAGTATACTGTTTCTTACTTTTGAGAGTGATGAGAGTGATCAGTTTTTCTCTCTTCTATTCCTGGTTTGCCAAGAGATTTTAGTCATGAAAGGTGTAGTATTTTTTCAAATATGTTTTCTGCATCATGTGATTTTTTTTTCCTCTAGCTTCTTAATGTGGTGAATTATATTCGTTGATTTCTTTTATTTTAACTAATTTTAAATATATTTAATTATTATAACTTATAATACATATTTAGATTTGATTTGTTAATATTGAGTGTTGTGTTTCTATGTCTGTGAAATATATTGATTTTTAAGTTTTTTCTTAAAATGTCTAAACCTCGTTTTCATACTAGAGGAATATTGGTCTCATAAAATGAGTTGAAAAATATCTTCTGCTTCTGTTTTGTGAAAGAGGCCATAGGGAATTGACATTATTTATTCCTTAAATGTTTGATTAAATTCATTAGCATTAGTACAATCATCTTGGGTTGGTACTTTCATTTTGGCATGGTTATTCACAATTGATGGGTAGTAGACTTTTAAAGATCAGATGGTTAAGACCAGAGTCAGCAATATATTATCAAAAAGTGTATCATACTTGTTACATAGAAATGAAAATGAGTAGACTTATAGTACAAGAGGTTCCCCAAATAAGAGACTAGATCATATTTGCTGAAAAAAATGCTAAGTATATCATGAAAGAATAAAGGAGGAAAGTCTGGCAAAAGACAGGTAGAGTATAACTATCTTATGACTTTACCAATCCT
Source organism: Glis glis (assembly GCA_004027185.1). NCBI lineage: Eukaryota > Metazoa > Chordata > Mammalia > Rodentia > Gliridae > Glis > Glis glis. The sequence continues at coordinate 1,877 of PVJS01034458.1, read as the reverse complement.
AAAAATGGGATAAAAAATGGGATAAAGTGCTGAAGAGGGTGAATGAGGCAAACATCTGGATCCAAATAGTTTCTTTGGCATCCTTAACCAATTTGAGTCTCTCTCCTTTCCTTTCTCTGTAAAAATCAGGATAAAATAACCATTTCACAGACATTTGATGAAAAGAATCTATCTGGACATAGCACTGAATAGACTACAAATCTAAATATTCTGTATGTGGTACTAATTAAATTATACTTTTTCCTTAAAAAATCACTTATCATTGCCAGAATTCCCCTTAAAATTAGGAAGAAGACAAGGATGCCCACTATCACCACTCCTTTTCAACATGGTCCTTGAAACTCTTGCCAGAGCAATAAGACAAGAGAAGGATATCAAAGGAATTCAAATAGGAAAAGAAGAACTAAAATTATCTTTATTTGCAGATGATATGATCCTATACCTAGAAGACCCAAAGAACTCAACCAAAAGTATACTAGAGCTGATTAACAAATTCAGCAAAGTAGCAGGATACAAGATCAACCTAAAAAAAAATCAGTAGCTTTCATATATGCCAACCATGAATCCAGTGAGAAAGAAATCCAGAAAACAATTCCATTCACAATAACTTCAAAACCAATCAAATACCTAGGAATAAACTTAACCAAAGAGGTCAAAGACCTCTACAATGAAAACTATAGAACACTGAAGAAAGAAATCCAAGAAGATCTTAGAAAATGGAAAGATCTCCCCTGCTCTTGGATAGGTAGAATAAATATTATAAAAATGGCTATCCTGCCAAAAATGATCTACAGAGTCAATGCAATCCCTATCAAAATACCAACATCATTTTTCTCAGAGCTAGATAAATCAGTCATTAATTTCATATGGAGAAACAAAAGACCCAGAATAGCCAAAGCAATTCTCAGCAATAAGAACCATGCAGGAGGCATCACAATTCCTAACTTCAAGTTATACTACAGAGCTATAGTAATAAAATCAGCATTGTACTGGCACAAAAACAGACGCATAGACCAGTGGAACAGAATAGAAGATACAGAAACAAGTCCACAAACTTATAGCCAATTGATTTTTGACAACGGTGCCAAACATGTACATTGGAGAAAGGACAGTCTTTTCAACAAATGTTGCTGGGAAAACTGGTTATCTACCTGTAGAAAAATGGAGCTGAATTCTTACCTCTCACCCTGCACAAGAGTCAACTCGAGATGGATCAAAGACTTGGAAGTTAGACCAGAGACTGTGAAATTATTAGAAGAAGCCATATGTCCAACACATCATCATAAAGGCACAAGTAGAAACTTCCTCAACAAGACCTCCAAAGCACAGGAAATTAAAACAAGAATTAATAAGTGGGATAGCATTAAACTACAAAGCTTCTGCTCATCAAAGGAAACCATCAAGAGTTTAAAAAGAAAGCCTATGGAATGGGAGGAGATCTTTGCAAGCTATCCCTCTGACAGAGGTCTAATATCTAGGATATACAAAGAACTTAAAAGACTTTACACTAAGAAAACAAATAATCCGATCAAGAAGTGGGCAACTGAAATGAATAGACACTTCATGAAAGAAGAGATACAAATGGCCAATAGATACATGAAAAAAATGTACAATATCATTAGCAACCAGGGAGATGCAAATCAAAACTACTCTAAGATTTCATCTGACCCCAATTAGAATGGCAATCATTAAGAAGTCAAACAACAACAAATATTGGTGAGGATGTGGGGAAATTGGGACTCTTCTACACTGTTGGTGGGATTGCAAACTAGTTCAACCACTATGGAGATCAGTGTGGAGATTCCTCAGAAAACTGGAAATGGATCCACCATATGATCCGGCTATACCACTACTGCGTATCATACCAAAGGGATTGA
>PVJS01034457.1:0-21561 GCA_004027185.1 Glis glis | reverse complement strand
TGAGACCCGGTTTCAAAATAAAGTATAAAAAATAGGGCTGGGGGTGTAGCGCGGAGGTAGAATGCCCCTGGGTTCAATCCCCGGTACCAAAAAAAAAAAAAAAAGAAGCACTTCAAAGAAACGGCAAAGTTGGAGACCGATGATCTCAGACAAGATCAGATGCGCTTTCTTCAGGAAGAGTCACGGCTCTCTCTACGCGGCTTTCTCCTTCTTTTATCTAAGTCCTGCACCTATCAGAACCCTGCTGCCCACATTTAGGGCAGGACTTCCGGTTCAATCTGCTGTGACACAACCAAAGTCACATGATCTTAGGTGGGTCAAGTTGACAAACCAGACCAACTATCACAAGTCCACCCCTTGTCAACTTGACTCCTAACCCTGTCTTTTTTAAATCATATTAATCTTCAAATAAATAGAATAACAATATCAAAATCTCGCCTAACATGATAAAGCTATCCCATGTACAACCGGAAATGCACCAGTTACTTCCCCCGAAAAGAAGGCAGGGCTTTTTGAGCGATACTTATTCCTAATATTAGATATTGATATAAAGTCCATCAGTGTTATATTACATGATAGAGAAATAAGAGAGAAAATAAGATAGAGATATCTGCTTAACACATATAAATATATATACACAAACATATTTATATCAATTACAATCCTCCTTTCTGTAACTGGTCTCGTGGCCATAGTTGGTACTTATAACTACCTTCTTCTACTACCCATTCTGTATTTCCCCTACCTTCAGCCAGCACTTCGGCAGGTCTTGGTTCTTAACCCGGAGGGGTGACCCACACCTTCCATTCCTGGAGGGTCTGAGACATTTGCCATCCTGTAAGCACTGGTTGTTGCAGTTTTCCATTGATTTTAATAACAGGACATGGCAATACTAGGAGACGTCCTAAGGGATCTCCTACTTTCCAGGTATACTTTTCCTTACTCCCATTGTGGAATAATAGTCCAATTTCCCCTTGGTAATCTGGATCAATAACCTCAGCCAGCACCATAACTCCATCCTTAGCCTGTTGATTTAAAGGCATGAGGAGTCCAAAGTGGCCAGGGGGAAGTCTTAACTTCCAGTTCAGTGGAATCATTGTTGTGCCTCCTGGTGGAAGCATTCTTGCTTCCAGAACTACGATCTGGAGGCCAGCAGAGCATAAGGTTGCGGGGACAGGAAGCAAAAATTTTCCTAGTGGGTCAGTAGGTGTAATGGTGAGTGATACCATTCCCAGTTCCACCCCTTGATTCCTGGACCCGTGAATTCTGGCTATAGAGGAAACAGTACCATAGAGCGGATGCTGATTCAAAAAATACACAGCCTTCTGAAGAACCTTGCCCCAGCCTCACAAAGTATTGCCACCTAGCTGATGCCGTAACTGAGTCTTCAAAAGGCCATTCTACCGTTCTATCAAACCAGCTGCTTCAGGATGATGAGGGAACATGTTAGGACCAGTGAATCCCATGAGCATGAGCCCATTGCCGCACTTCTTTGGCTGTGAAGTGAGTTCCTTGGTCAGAAGCAATGCTGTGTGGAATACCATGGCGGTGGATAAGGCATTCTGTAAGTCCACGGATGGTAGTTTGGGCAGAAGCTTTATGTGCAGGGAAAGCAAATCCATACCCAGAGTAAGTGTCTATTCCAGTAAGGACAAAGACCTGCCCCTTCCATGACGGAAGGGGTCCAATATAATCAACCTGCCACCAGGTAGCTGGCTGATCACCTCAAGGAATGCTGCCATATCGGGGGCTCAGCATCAGTCTCTGCTGCTGACAGGTTGGGAATTCAGCAGCGGCTGTAGCTAGATCAGCTTTAGTGAGTGGGAACCCATGTTGCTGATCCCATGCATACCCTCCATCCCTGCCACCATGGCCACTTTGTTCATGAGCCCACTGGGCAATGACAGGAGTGGCCGAGGAAGGAGGCTGACTGCTATCCACAGACCGGGCCATCCTATCCACTTGATTGTTAAAGTCCTCCTCTGCTGAGGTCACCTTTTGATGGGCATTTTGTGCCCATTTGGAGAGATCTATCCACATACCTCTTCCCCAAATGTCTTTGTCACCAATCTTCCAATCATGTTCTTTCCAAGTCCCAGACCATCCAGCCAAACCACTGGCCACAGTCCATGAAATTAAATTGAAAATTAAGGCTAAAAATTAAAGGCTGAAAACTAAGACTAAAATCAAGTAATCCTGCAGAAATGGTGGGCGCAGCTTCAACTCACTAGTGGCTGACTTTATTGACTTCATATAGTGATTCAAAATTACATGCTTGGAAAATTTCTCCATTGTTTTTAAAAATGTAAGACAAAGATCTGAAAAGTGCTTGCAGTACATTAGTAAGAAGAAAAATTCAGCATAAAATTAGAAATGCAAAAATGTAGTATTTTGATAATAAACTTAACTTCATTGTTTCAATCTCTTAGTGACTATCCTGGTATTGTATAAATCAAATTTTCCCTTTGCTTTTCTTATTGTTTTCTTAGGTAGTAAAAGAAGTTAAAGGAAAATATAAGAGAAAGGTAAGTTAAGTCCTTTAAGAAAGTACTTAAAGAAAAATATAAAATAAAAACAAAACTTAAAAAGATATAAAAGCCATTTTACACCATGGATTCACTATAGTTAGGAGCAAAACCAGTCAACAAGTTTGTCCACTGGAGGGAAAAAAATTTCCAAGCAAAGAAATTCAAAACCTTCATTCAGATGTAGATTTTATTGCCAGAGTGTTGAAGACATATGCATTGGTAGTAGGATTAAAAAAAAAACCTCATACATCATCATTGAATTAAAAAACTGAGATTGCTATAAACAAAAGTAATATAAACCTGCCTAGCAAGTGGAGTGACAGTTTATATTCTAAAATATGTCACCCTTATATTTGAGTCTAATGTTATTTTCCTCCACCAGCAGGATATCATAAAACTGATGGTTTTAAGAGTATGTCACATAAATCTAATCTCGTATTTCTTGATTTCTTTTTCCTTTTTTTCTTATCTTCTCAAACTAGCAGGGAATCTTATAACACCTTACCGATTTCTAACCTCATAACACATTTCATAAATTACTCTGTAAAATTGCTTGTACAGTCAGCCAATATTCTGGGTGTACATACAACTCCCTAGATACTTTATCTATTAGTGTCAATAAGGGAAGACTATCACAGAATTAAATGTGGGGATCTAAACAAAAGTTTAAACAGCTCTAAACGAAACTGCATTCCTAACCCAAAATTAATGCTTAAGTAAATTGTGAATTATTCATTTGCAATAACTTTTTTCCTGTATCTTCATTATTCCATACTTTTGATGACATTCATGAGAATTCACTATCAGCACTTTTTTAAGGGAGAAAAATATAGGTATTGTCGCAAAGGTAACACATCGATCTGGTTGAGATTACTTTGGGATCTTATAAGTAGGGTCAATAAGGAAGCAATAACGTGTTGCTACACAGTTAACCACAAATCCTTGTCAAAGTTTCTCATCAATGAAATTGTAAAAAGAAGGATCATTATGTAGCCACCCAGTGAGGGATTTTTTTATGTTAAATTTGATTCTAATTAAGAAAAATATTTGTTCTCAATTCCAATATAGATCATAAGGATACTTAGAAGGCTTTGTGGAAATTCATACAAAGGACAATTAAATCACATAAATATATGCTATGACAGTAATTTCAAGACAGAGGTAGGGAGAATATAATCTGGCATACATCTTTGTGCTTCATTATATTCAGCTATAATCTTTTCTTAAAAACAGTATAAAAATAAGTTAGCATAGAAAAAAATTACTAAACTTTCATTACTGATTTTTAATCTGTTACATTATTTTCATCAAATAGCTTATTGTTTAGTTTGCTTGATTTGCCATAACAAAAATACCACAGATTGGGTGACATGAACAATGGGAATTTAGTTTTTCACAGTTCTGGAGAATGGCAATCCTAGTGAAAGTGTCTGTAGGTTTGGTTTTTCCTAGGGCCTCCATACTTAGCTTGCAAATGGCTGGCTTCTTGCTATGTCTTCACACGGCAGTTTTCTCTGTGTATCTGTGTATCCTTGAAGTCTCTTTCTCTTCCTATAAGGATACTATATTAGTCAGTTTTCTGTTGCTGTGACAAATACCTGAGAGAAGTTAACTTAAAAGCAAGAAAGGTTCATTTTGGCTCACAGTTGCAGAGGTTTTGGTCCCTGGTCACTTGGCCTTATTGCTTTGTATGTGTGTGTGTGCGTGCGCTGGGGATTGAACCCAGAAGCAATCTACCTCCGAGCTACATCCCCAGCTCTATTTTATTTTGGGTTTTGAAACAGGGTCTCTCTATGTTGCTGAGGACTTCATTAATTTGCTGAGGCTGGCCTCAAACCCATGATCCTCCTGTCTCAACCTCCCAAGTACTGGTATTACAGGCATGAACCACCATACATGTCTGCCTTCTTGCTTTTGTGCCTGTGGTCAGGTAATACAACATGGTGGAAGCCTGTGGCAGAAGAAACCAGTTCACCTCATGGAGGCCAGGAAGAAAAATTCAAATAGGGAAAGGTGCTAGGGTCCCAATATTCTCTTTAAAGGCCTGTCTCCAATGATGTAACTTTCTTCTATAAGTCTCTTCCTCCTAAAAGTTCCATCACTGCCAGTAGTGCCACAGGCCACACTTTCTACACATGAGTCTTTGGGGAACTTTCAAGATCCTAATACAACAGATACCCATATTAGATTAGGGTCCCTTCGTATAGCCCCATTTAATTTTAATTACCTTCTAAAAGACTCCATCTCCAAATACAGTTACATTAGGAGTTTAGGACTTCAACATATGATTTTTGGGGAAATACACTTCAATCATAAAACTTTAAATGCTTTTTTAAAATGTCATGGAGTTTAGAGACCCTTAAAGTAGGATCCTGAAACACAAATATTGTCAACGTAGAGCGACTCTAGATGATTAGCGGGTTTTGTTTTGATATGCTTGGTGTAGAGGAAAAGATCATAGTCAGTTTTAAAATAACTGAAATTTCTATTAGGCTTCCTTGTAACACCACTGAACCTTGTCAATCTCAGAAGCAATGCAAAGCAGACCTTCCCTGCTGTGAAGAGGTTAAGTAGTTCTTGTGCAGGTTCACTGCAGAATTTACTTGTTATACAAATTTTCACTACATTGCATAAAATGCATTAAAAGATGAGTAATAAACGCATGTCCGGTAATGCATATTTTAGATAAAACATCATTTAAGAGAGACAGAATTACCATTTCACTGATATTTTCTTGCCACTCTTAATAAATGAGTGTTAAGTAGTAATTGGGCCATGATTATGTAGCATCTTCTGTAAGAGCTACAAACAACCATGAAGCATAAAATGATTTAATTTTTCTTTCCTACACTTAAATTGAGGAGCCAGTGCTTCCAGGTGATGGAAATAATTGCCAGAAAAATTGGTGAAAGAGCAATAGCCAAACTATGGAACCAGCCTAGGTGTCTATCCACAGATGAATGGGTTACAAGACTATGGCATACACACACAATGGAATTTTACTCAGCCATGAAGAAGAACAAAATTATGTCATTTGCAAGAAAATGGATGGAACTAGAGAATAGTATACTAAGCTAGATTAGCCAGTCTCATAAAGTGAAGGGCCTTATGTTTTCTCTTACATGTGGAAGCTAAAAAGAAATGGGAAGCTAAAAAGAAATGGGGAAGCAAAAGGATTTCAGATAAATGAGGAGAGATACTAGTAGAATAGTGGAAGGGGACTTGGGGAGGGGGTGGGGAGGTGAAAAGAGAGATTTGATGAAGGAAACAGTTCAAATAGTGCTGTGTTCAAATAGTGCTGTGTTCATATGTGAAGTTATCAATACCAATGTCAATATTATGTATTATGTATGGGGGGGAAGGGAGCAGGGTGGGATCCGGAGAGAAGCACACTAAGTGCCGTGTACAAGTATGTTTCTATCACTCTGAGCCTCATCATGATGTATAGTTATGATGTGCCAATAAAAAATATGTGAAATGATTCACTTGCTTTAAAAGAATAACTTTGAGGGTGCAATTAATTCATATGATAGTTTTTTAGTCATTGCTGGGGGGGTGTAGCTCAGTGGTAGGGTATGCCTTGGTTCAGTCCTCAGTACCACAGTCAATCAATCGATCAAAATACACCATCAACAAAGAACAGCCTGCTTCTTCTCGTATTCATTTCACATATAGTGTTTTGCATGAATGGTTTTTTCCTCTGTCTGGTGTCTTTCAATACAAACATATCTTGTAGACAACTCCGGGTGGTGTTGTAAGCTGCCAGTATCTCTGAATTTTATTAGTTGCAGTCTTTCTGTTTAGGTCTAAGTTCGATAGGATTCAAATGTAGATAATTGCAAATATTAATCTCGAATAAAGATGCTAAAAGAGCCATATTTTACACACACACACACACACACACACACACACACACACACACATATATATATATATATATATATATGAGAGAGAGATTTAAAATGCATTGGGTATCGGTACAAGCTGCCTTGCCAAAATCTTATTAAATTAAATAGTTGGCAGTGGTTTGCCAAATATGCTGGTCCAGGAGGGTCTTATAGAATAGATACAAATGGAATGGAAATGCAATGAGTCAAATACTTAAGTAATACCTAAATAAAACAACATCTCTGAGCTTTAAGTCATATGTGTGATCTTAGCCATACACATTATAGGAATGTACTTTTTAACTTGTGCCTCTTTACCCTCTCTTTCAATGAATCACAGAATACATTGTTTTGGTCATTTATGTCACCAAAGGAAATAACTACTTTATTGTTAAAAAACATGAGTTTAGTTGAAAAAGCATTCTACCTCATTGTTTCGACTCTACGCATTGATATAAGAAAAATGTTGAAATGTATTTTTGCAAATTAAATGTAAACATTCTGGTGCACATTTTTTACTTAGAATTTAGATATATACATCAATTGAAGCCTGGATACGTGTATGCATGTGTGTGTGTGTATAATTCTTTTATTGGTGCTTTGTAATTATACATCATGGTGAGGTTCAAAGGGATGCAAACATACATGCACACAGCGCTTTGTGTGTTTCCCTCCAGATCCCACCCCATTACCCACCCTTCCCCATACACATTAGTGAGATTAGTAGTGATACCTTCATGTATGCAAAATTATGACATTTGCAGGAAAATGGATGGAACTAGAGAATATTATGCTAAGTGACATCAGTCACTCTCAGAAAGTGAAAAGTCATATGTTTTCTCTCATATGTGGAAGCTAGAGAGAAAATAGGAAACTAAAGGAATTTTAGATAAATTAGGAGAGAAACCAGTAGAATAGTTGAAGGGGATTGGGAGAGGGAGGTGGGGAGAAGAAAAAGAAGAACTAATGAAGGAAATGGTTCAAATAATGCTATGTCCACACATGAAGGTTTCACTGGCTGTATTTACCGAAAGCGAACACTTCTATGCTTCTGTTACTTCATATATGCAACCATGTTCAGGGATGAGCTTACAGAAGGCAGTGAGTAAAAACACAATTTAAACCCACAGGGATATTTCAGGTAATAATCTGATTGTCATAAAACACTGAGGACTAATTCAATAAAAATACAGTATTCAAATTACTACACACTTACTCTGTTTAAAAAATAAATCCTTTAAAATGACAATGACCGTTACACAAAGTGTGTGTTTGTGTGTGTATTTCATCATGGCAGAATGACTTTCAAATACAGAAAACACTTGAAATAAAATGAAAAGTGTCTGCCCACAATGTTTCCACAGTTAAATAAATTGCTGGCATTGACTGATTTTTAACAGGCCAAATTTTAGTGAGACCCCAGAGTCTCGTGAACTGGCAGGAGTCTACAGGTTGGGGTGTGGGTGGTCTGGCTATCTGAAATGCTTTTGGCGCTATTAGCTGTCTGTGTAATGTTGATAAAAATTATGGCTGCCTCCGTGATGGGCCTCCAGTGTGAGGTACACTGGCAGGAGCAGCTTCTTTGTGACCCGTCTGATAATTTGATTCTGCCACAGGCTTCTTGGGAAAGCTGCTGAGGTGAGCACTGGACCTGCAGAAACGGTCACCTGTTTCTCATGTTCCAAACAAGGTTTCAGCCTTGAGCTGACAGTTTAAAAAAGAATAATACATCATGGATATTAAAAAAAGAGAGAAAGAAACAATGTTTTCCTGAAAGTAAACTGCAAACAAATCTAGCAGCGGAAATTTAGAAGGTGTTATTCAACCAATCTCATACTTAGCTAATTAAAGTAACATCTTTAGGCAAACTATTATTTCCCACTCAAATCGAGACAAATGAACTCAATGACTTGAAATTCAATTCATCTTGCAATAACACCTCATAATTATAGCCATCGTACTGTATAACTCTCTATTTGTACAGTAAAAGTGGGTTTCATTGTGCAGCCCACCTGCATTCAACATAGAATGTCTTTACAGCAATTCTGTAGCTGTATTCTAAAGCCAAATAAAGTATGCAGTTATGATGAAAAAACCCTATCTTTCTGCTTGCGTGGGTTTTAACACTGAGTTAAATAGAGAAGGCAGCTTACCCTGAGAAATGCAGTAATCTCTGGAGGGAGGGTGGGAGGTTTAACAAAAAGTAATGCATTTTCAGTGAAGCAACTAATTATTGATGATACAACTGGGCACTTGTGTTTTCAACAGCCAATTTCATAGACTATCTGTCCCGTAAAATCCAATTTTAAGATTTATAATGCAACTGAATTTTGCCCAAAGAAAAAAAAAAGTTAATGTTAGACATAGTTGGAAGAGACTTGAAGCCCAGCAGGTGGAATCTTGTCTTTTAACCAGTGAAAAAAATCAATGTACAGAATGATCAAAGGAGCTCCCCAAGTTCATATAATTAATTACTTCAAAAATAAGGGCTAAACTCTAAACTCCAGAATCTCAGTAGAAAGTATTCTATAATAAAAAGTGTTCCTGAGGAATGTATTATGATTTAAGTGCCAAATATAAATAGAAAATACAAATATACAAAGGTCAAGGATTTGTCTGATAGAAATATTCATTTCTATTATCCAGTCACAAACTCCATTCTTTTTAAGGTTTATTTTTATGAAACTAAGATTTTCCAAATTTATTTAAGAGTTACCTGTGGGGAGAACCCACACATCTACAGTCATCTGATTCTTGACAAAGTTGCCAAAAACATATACTGGAGAAAAGACAGCCTTTTTACCAAATGCTTCTGGGGAAACTTGATGTCCATATGCAGAAGAATGAAATTAGATTCCCATCTCTCACTTTGCACAAAAATCAAGACAAAATGGATCAAATAACTGACTATAAGACCAGAAACATTGCAACTATTAGTAGAAAAAAATAGGGGAAACACTTCAACCTATAGGCACAGGCAAACACTTCTTGAATAGGACACCTATTGCTCAGAAAATATGAGAAAGAATTAATAAATGGGTCAGCATCAAATTAAAAATATTCTACACAGCAAAGGAAACAACAGAATGAAGAAACAACTGGCAGGATGGGAGAAAACCATTGCCAGCTACTCTTCTAACAGAGGATTAATACCCAGAACATGTAAAGACATAAAATAGCATGACATTAAAAAAAGCAAATAACCTAATGAAAAATAGGCAAATAAAGTGAACAGATTCTACTCAAAAGAAGAAGTACAAATGGCCAACAACTACAAGAAAGAACGTTCAACATCTTTAGCCATAAGGGAAATGAAAAAAAAAAGCTTCCCTGAGACCCCATCTTATTGCAGTTAGAATGGCAATCACTAAGAATAAAAATAATAAATGCTGGTGAGGATGTAGAGAAAAAGGAACATTTATGCATGGTTGGCGGGAATATAAATTAGTATAGCCACTACGGAAATCATTGTGGAGTTTCCTCCAAAAGCTTAAAACAGAACTACCATATGATCCAGGTATACCACTTCTTGGTATTCATCCAAAAGAATTAAAGATAGCCTAGTCTAGAGATACATGCTTACCCATGTTTATAATAACACAATTCACAATAGCTGAGTTACGGAATCAGTGTCTGTCAATGGACGAATGGATAAAGAAAATGTGGTATATACACATATGAGTGTTTTTATAACCCATAAATAAGAATAAAATTATGTCATTTGTTAGAAAAATGAATGGAACTGGAGACCATAATTTTGAGCAAAATAAGCCCGACTCATAGAGAAAATTGTCTTGTTTTCCCTCATATTTGGAAGCAAGAGGGAAAAAAAAAAAAGGAGAGCCAGGAAAGTATAAGTGTGACCATCAGGGAAAAGGGGGATGGGGGAAGGAAAGACGGGGCAGTGAAACTGATCAAATTTTGTTTTTATGTCTGTGCAAATATGCCACTATGAAACTCACCATTCTGTATAATTGGGAGGCACCAATAAATGTTTAAAAAAAACATTTAAAATGAGTTGCCTGTGGGGAACTGCGGAAACTGAGAAAAGATTTTAGATGTTGAACCTGTTAGAGCTGGGTTCACAAAGTGTCAGCAGAAATGCACTTCTGGAAGGTAAGTATATACACTGAAGAGCAGAGCAGTGGAGTGAGAGGGAGCAGGAAGCAGCCGAAGCCACCCTGACCAATTTATTTCATAGGGCCCATGGCAGTGAGATTTCACTGAACACCACACATGGAAGTCATATTTTCAAAAAGAGGTATTTTACTTTAGTTTTAGTGTTTTTTAATTTTTTATTGTTTATGGCAGCTGACAAAAAAGAGGCCCTTTGAATTGTGAAATTGAATCTACCAGCAAAGTGGTTCTAGCTCATCAATAGCCCAGAAAAATGTGATGTGGTCCGGTTGAACTGATAAACCAAAGCCATTCAATGATGAGCAATTAGAAAGAATGAACACAACATTCCTATAAAGATAGTAAAATAGGACAGAAGAAAATGTAAGAAAAACATATTTGCTAAAGGAACTCAATAACCAGCAATATGTTGCCATTCTGCAGATGAAAAGTAAAACAAACATTTCTCCATTAATTTAAAATTGCTTAAAAAAAGAATTATCTGGATAAGCCCGGTGTGGTGGTGCACACTCCCAGTACTTGGGAGGCTGAGACCCGAGGATCCAGGTTTGTGGCCAGCCTTAGCTACTTAGTGAGGCCTTCCACAACTTAGTGAGAGCCTGTTTCAAAATAAAGAATAAAAAAGAAATAGAGCTGGGGGTGTAGCTCGGAGGTAGAATGCCCCTGGGTTCAATTCCCGGTACCGCCAATAAATAAATAAATACATAAATACATAAATACATACATAAATACATAAATAAATACATAAATAAATACATAAATGAATACATAAATAAATACATAAATAAATACATAAATAAATAAAATAATTATCTGCATGGGACAAGATCAGGAAGTTGAAATGCAGAAAGTCAGGGAAGTAGGGACAGACAGTGGGAGGAAATAAAATAAGAGATGGCCTCATTCAGGAAGATGGTGTCCAAAGGGAAAAAATCACAGAAATAAATAAAAAACAGAAATCAGTAAAAAGGCAAATAGATACTCTGGCAAAGTAATATACAGAGTATCAAATAAAAATAGTAAATAATATGAATAATAGAATTTAAAAGAATCAGAAGAAAAAAGGAGAAAAATAGGGACTTTACAAGTTTCTGTGATGGAACTACTGGGTATAATACTGTGGTAATGGATGCAGAGACCTGTACAATTACAAAAATGTAAAGGGGGTGGGAATTGGGGGCGGACTAAATGAGTCATGTGTGCATGTATGCCTCTACCACCCTGAGCCTCATCAAGATGTATGATTACAATGCATCGATAAATAGAAAAGTAAATTTTAATATGCAAACTTTAAAAAATTTAACCAGAATGTTGAGAAAACCCCAGATGAAATGGGGACTGTAACAACTGTGCTTAATTATCAATAGAAAGGAAGGAGCTAACCCAAACAACTCGTAAAACTAGATAATCTAAGATTAAAACCAGAAAGAACACTGTACTCTGGGTTGTGAATTCATCTCTCATTTGAGGTATTGGTTAGCAATTAGAAACTACACGTATTCTAGCTTTGGTCATAAATGTAAATATATTGTTACATAATGAGAGCCAGGTATCTGTGTGAGAGAGGTAGAAAAGGAGATGAATGCTAGAATGAGCTCAGTGCTGCTGGACTGGAATCGGAAATAGCAGTGTGAACGCACGTTTATTTTAATATATTGGACATAGGCTAAGTAGTAAATGTAGATATGTGTATATAAATAAGTTGGTATATCTGCATATATTTCCTAGTTCTGTCTGCTAAAATGGCCTCAAAACAGTGATGTCTTCACAGCAAGATACGCACCTGCCAACTCATTCTTAGATTCAGATTATCATTCTTCAATCAATGGAGCTAGGGTTCTTTGGAGAAATGACTGTATCTAGATTAATCTGGGGGAAAATGAAAAATGATCCTCGGAGCACTTTGTCGTACTAGAAAGAAAAAGGAGTGAAAACAAAGTAGAAGCCCAAACAAAACAAAACAAAACAGGAATAACAACTCTCTAGAGCATATCAAAAGAACATTGGAGTGTACTCGCAAGTGTTCCCACTGGCCAAAATCAAAAGAATTTGAGCAAAAAAATAAGAACTGAAAGTATTAGTTAAAACCTGAACAATAAAACAAATATTCATGAGTTCATACCAGTAGAGATGATTTATTAAATAAATACATTTGGGAAGAACACATTGTTCATTAGAATATTATGATAAGAAAGATTGGCCAATCTCAGAAAGCAAAGTATTATATATTTTCTCTCATATGTGGAAGCTGAAGCTAAGAAACTGGAAAACAAAAGAGACTTTAGATAAATGAGAGATTCCAGTAAAATAATGGGAGAGGATTAAGGGAGAAAAGTGGAGGGGGAGAAGATTGAATGAAGGAAACAGTTCAAATAATGCTCTGTACATACATGAAATTATCAACACCAATCTCAATAACATACGGGGAGAGGGAGGGAGCGGGGCAGGGTGGGAGCCAGATTAACACACCGAGTGCTGTGTGCATGTAGGATTCTATCACTGTAAACTTCATTATAATGTATAATTACAATGTACTAATAAAATACATTAAAATGATTCAAATTCATAAACATAGAAAGAATGAAGGAAATAGAAAATCACTATTGGAATATTATAGGAATATTATTGCAGGGAATATTTATGGATGGATGCTAAAATTAGTGGTAGATGCCTTAAAGAGAAACTGGCTACCTGCACAGCCTCAAAATATATCCTTCCAATTAGTGATTATTACGCGTGGTGGCACATTCTTGTAATCCCAGTACTTGGGAGGCTGAGACCCGAGGATCCGGGTTCGTGGCCAGCCTCAGCTACTTATGAGGCTCTCTGCAACTTAGTGAGACCCTGTTTCAAAATAAAGAATAAAAAATAGGGCTGGGGCTGTAGCTTGGAGGTAGAATGCCCCTGGGTTCAATCCCCAGTATCACACAAAAAATAGTGATTATTTATGGTAATAAATAAGTATGGTATTTTTTAATTTTTTATTGTTTTGATTATTTATAGTAATAAATAAATATGCTATTTTTGTTAATCCTCTTTTCAGGAGGTGGAACTTAATTCTCATCCCTTTGACAGTTTCACCAGGTGCAGTGCCTATGAGCGGATTCCACTTCATGACTGTCTTCCAAGGCCACCCTGCATGGTGCAGATGTGCAGTTACCATCCATGCGCATGCTGCGATGCCTGTTCAGGACACAGCCTTAAGCATTTTCCTGCAATTTCAGCAGAGGGAAAAGATTGCCCCATGAGCATAGCTGTTAACAGAAGGAGAATGCAATGATGGTAAGGAGAGGGAGGTCTCAGCTACTTGCTTATTTAATTTCCTAATGACCTTTTGTCTTTTTTGTGATTTACACTAGGTTTATTATGTGAATCTTATGATGGGTGATTTTTTCTTGTCTCCACTTGACCATATGTCTTGGTGTTTCCAATAAAACACAGTTTATGTACTGTTAACGATGAGCATGCGTCACATGAATTGCCCCATGGTCAAGTGCTCTGTCATTTCCAGGTTGTGGTAACCAGTTTGTCAGCATCATGAAAAGGATGTTCATTGGAAGATCAGAATAAGAAGGTTTGGAGGAGAAAACACCTAATGAAATAATTAATATGGTAGAACGATTTGCATACACTACATATCTAACATGAATATTGAGAACGGACCTTCTGTCTACTTTTATAGTGAATAAAAGGAAGTGTCAATCCCTAAAGTATATTCTATGATAAAAAGAAACAGAATAGAAAATAAAGAGCTTGTGTGAGCTCTGAATATTTAATATAAATTTAGACATACTTTTTTTTTTTTTTTGCTGTACCGGGGATTGAACCCAGGGGCGTTCTACCTCTGTGCTACATCCCTGGCCCTATTTTTTTTATATACTTTATTTTGAAACCGGGTCTCACGAAGTTGCGGAGGGCCTAAGTAGAGAGAGAGAGAGAGAGAGAGAGAAAGAGAGAGAGACAGAGAGAGAGAGAGAGAGAGAAAGAGAGAGTTGAGGCTGGCCGCGAACCCGGATCCTCCGGTCTCCGCCTCCCAAAGTACTGGGATTACAAGCGTGCGCCACCACACCGGGCTAGACATACTTTTTAGAAGATTGAACATTAATTGAGGCAAGGGAGGGTAGTAAGCTGCACCAGACTCAAAGAAATGATAAAGGTTTCAGGATATACACTTACCCTGATTTTAACTTTACACAGTGCATACATGTATTGACACATTATATGGCATCCCATAAATATGCACAATTTTTTGTCAATTAAAATATAAAATAAGATAAAAAAGGAAAAAGAACCTAATCATTGTTCACTTTGATCTTAGATTTCCCAAATACTGTAACTTTGAGAAATAAACACTTATTGTTTGGAAAAAGCAGAATGGCAGAAGTAGGATTCAAAGATTTAGGGAGATAAAGTCAACAAGATGCGGTGATTGTTGTGAGCAGGCTGAAAAAAATGGAGTTAAGGATGATTCTAGTTTTCTGGCCTAAGCCACTAGGTAGAATGAACAGCCATTCGCTAATTTAGAAAAAAACATTCTGGTCGGACAGATCCTAGCACAGTGGGAGATGTAGTTAGAGCAAAAACGACCTTGTGAAGATGAGAACGTCCTGTGTCTTAACTACTTTGATTATATGTTCAGAATGTGATCTGGGTTGATGTGACATGTGTCTTTTCTTGGAAGTAGCACCACTTTCCCAAATTGCTTTTTTCTATTATGTTTTATTACGTTCTTCTATAATAATTTGCACTTGATATGTCATAAAAATATGCATTATCTAAAATTTCATTTTGAAAGACAAATTTCAAAGTTATCATTAATTCAATATGCTATAGTTTCATACACGCACAAATACACATGTGTGTATATATAAACACTACATTTTACCTATATATGTAATAAGTATATACTAGCAAGTAGACAATCATTTCCACTGCAAAGAATTTTATGTCAAAGCCTACAGCAAATATCCACGAGAAATCAAATATTTTACGAGAAGTATAGTATTCAGATGAGCCTGTATTCTTGCTTTAGGAAAGTACATTTTCAGAAGACATTTGCTATTTAATATTTATTAGTTGCTACATGAAGTACAATGCTATCTACTTAAAAAATGTTTATTTTTGAAAACAAAGTTACACATAAAACAAACGTGTTTGTCATATTTTATGCATTATTTCATTCATAGTTAAGAAAATTCAATGTAGTATATGATGAATCTAGAAATATCCTTTGGGTTTTCAAACATTCTGAAAAATAAACACTGCCCAAACTAATAAACATAAAAATAATATTTTCCCACCAAGAACATTTGACTTCTGGATCTTGTGATTTAAAGTGAATAGATGGATGTCTTTTTTATTCTACATTAATTTTTTCTTATCTTTTTAAAATTGACACACCTATTTCTCAAGGCATATTCATAATCACATGATGCCAAAAATAGACAAATGTACATATCTTAGGAATGAAATCACTTCATAAAAATGATTTTTATCTTCAAGATGTTGTCATCTTAGAAAATACATTTTATCTAACTTTAAGGAGTATATAAGGTCATGTATAACATGGTGTGGTAGAAAGTGTGATAGAATTTAGAGTATTTCATATGTTGATAGAAATCTTAACTTTGTCACCTAGGGAAGTTTCTTAGCTTCTCTAATTCTTACCTTCCTTGTCTATCAAATAGTTTTAGTAGAGATAATGACCTAAAGCAGCAACAGAGATAAGCAAAAAGCACAACATTGTAGACCATCAAACCTAAGTCCAGTGGTTGGCCATTAATTTCCAGTCCCTTATCTTAAAAATTGTGTGAAGTTAGGCAAAAGACTCCACCTCTTTATGTGTAATCTTCATCTTAGAAAGATGGGGATGATAATAGTACCTCATGTTTATTGTATTGTATAATTGCATATTTGCATACAGTTTTATAGAAGACTATTATATAAACTAAAATAATTCATGTTGTCTAAGAACAAAGCCTGGTATGTAAAAGCACTGACTATATGTAAATTTATGTTTTATAATGATGATGATAAGAAGAAAACATATCACAATTAAAAAGCAGCTGTCGAGCCAGGCAAGGTGGCGCATGCCTGTATCCCTACTACTTGGAAGGCTAAGACAGGAGGATCGCAGGTTTGAGGACAGCCTCAGCAATGTATCAAGATTCTCATCAACCAAGCAAGACCCTATTTCACAACAACAACAAAAAAACACAACAAACAAAACAAAACAAACAAAAGCAGCTGTCATTCATCTGCTAGATCCAGTGTCATCAGAAAATAAACTAATGAAGTCAATGTTTCCTTCTGTGTACTTGTCTCAATACATTATACATTGGTCCAAATAAAGTAATTTCAGAGTACTGGTAGCTTCTTAAAATTCCTTTATTTCAATTTTTAAGGCTTAGCTAAAAGTAAAAATCACCAGGTAAACCCTATGTTGGGTGTAAAAGTTAGTGTCTGGGAACCAGTGGGCAAACTGGTAAATTGCATCACTTACATCCTGACAAGGATGAATTTTTACCTGAATGTAGGAGATATGACACCAAGATATGTTTAATTTTAGACAGGATCAGAAGCAGACAGAATTCCAGCAAAGTAGCATTCCTCGGAAAAAAAGGATGCAATCCAAGAAAAAAAGTTGAAAAGATAGAATGTTTAAAGGTAAAGAATCAAAGCAATGACTTCTCTTCATTTTTATTTTATTTTTATACTTTTTATTGGTGCATTGTAGTCTCACATCATAGTGTAGTGCATAGTGATAGTGACATACAGGCACACAACACTTGGTAGGCTTTCCCCTGGCTCCTTCCCCACTCCCCCTTCCCCATATAGGATCTTGAATTAACATGGGTATTCTCACATATGTACATAATGTCAATGAAAGTGATTCCTTCATTGATTCTCCCTCTCCCCCCTCCCAAAAACCAACTCCCTGGCTCCACTGGAGTTTCTGCTCAATTATCTAATAAAGTCCCTCTTATCTCCCAGTTGCTCCCTAACTCCCACATATGTGAGCTGATATGTGAGCCCTTCACTTTCTGTGGCTGGTAATCTCACATAACATAATATTCCCCAGGTACATTCATTTTCCTGCAAATTAAATAATTTTGTTCTACTTTATTGCTGAGTAGAATTCCATTGTGTATATATCCCATAATTTTGTAATCCATTCATCTGCTGATGGACACCTAGGTTGCTTCCATAATTTGACTATTATGAATTGTGCTGCTATAAACATGAACATGCAGGTATTACTATAATATTCTGATTTCCACCCCTTTGGAAAGATACCCAATAGTGGTATACCTGGATAATATGGTGGATCCAAGCCCGGCGTGGTGGTGCACGCTTGTAATCCCAGTACTTTGGGAGGCAGAGACCGGAGGATCCGGGTTCACGGCCAGCCTCAACTACTTAGTGAGGCCCTCTGCAACTTCTTGAGACCCAGTTTCAAAATAAAGTATAAAAAATAGGGCCGGGGGTATAGTGCGAATGTAGAA
Organism: Glis glis; assembly: GCA_004027185.1. Lineage (NCBI taxonomy): Eukaryota > Metazoa > Chordata > Mammalia > Rodentia > Gliridae > Glis > Glis glis. Next base: position 3,504 of record PVJS01034457.1, on the reverse strand, counting down.
TGCCCCTGGGTTCAATTCCCGATACCAAAAAAAAAAAAAAAATATATGGTGGATCCATCCCCAGTTTTCTGAAGAATCTCCATAGTGGCTGCACTAATTTGCAATCCCACCAAAAGTGTAGAAGAGTTCCTATTTCCCCACATCTTCACCAGCATTTACTGTTGTTTGACTTCTTGATGATTGTCATTCTAATTGGGGTTAGATGGAATCTCAGTGCAGTTTTCATTTGCATCTCCCTGATTGCTAAGTTGAACATTTTTTCATGTATGTATTAGCAATTTGTATTTCTTGTTTTGTAAAGTGTCTCTTTAGTTCAACTGCCCATTTTTTATTGAGTTATTAGTTCTTTTAGTGTTGACTCTTTAATGTGATTTGTATATTCTAAATATTTGTCCTCTATCATAAGAATAGCTGGCTAAGATCTTCTCCCATTCTATAGTCTCTCTGTTTAGAATCTTGATGGCTTCCTTAGATGAGCAGAAACTTTTTAGTTTAATGCCATCCAGTTATTAATTCTTGTTTTAATTTCTTGAACTTCATGGGTCTTAATGAAAAAATTTCTACCTGTGCCTATATGTTGGAGTGTTATATCTATGCCCTCCTCTAGTAATTTCAAAGTCTCTGGTATAATTTCCAGGTCTTGGATCCATCTTGAGATGACTCTCATCCAGGGTGAGAGGTAGGGATTTAATTCCATTTTTCTACAAATGGATAACCAGTTTTCCCAACATCATTTGTTTAAAAGGCTCTCTTTTCTCCAAAGTATGTTTTTGGCACCTTTGTTGAAAATCAATTGGCTCTAAGTGTGTGGATTTGTTTCTGTACCTTCTATTCCATTGGTCTATGTGTCTGTTTTTGGTGCCAGTACCATGCTGTGTTTTGTGGTGAGGATTTTTAGAAATAGATGTTTTTTGGTGGAGGATGGGGGTGCTCAATTTAGTCCAGGTCCCAAGGGTTTTGGTACTGCTTGTGTATTAATATCAGTTTAGGAGATATTTAGAACTAGCCATGCCTGGTTCATGCCTTATATCAATTCAATAAGGATCTTTGGGAAGCAGACACTGGTGCCATTAAAAATTCTCTAGACAGCCAGGTGTGGTGGTGTATACCTGCAATCCTAGTACTTGGGAAGTTGAGACAGGAGGATTACAGGTTTGAGGACAACCACTCATAATGAGTCCTGCTTGTGTGTAAACAAACTGACGTCCTCACAATAATGCATTCTCTCATGTACTACACACTCAAGCTAGTTTTCTGTATGTTTTGCTTTCTTATTAATCACCACATGAGTAATAAAAAGGAATACTTTTGCAATCTGGATCATAAATTATGAATAGTTGGATATTAATGTTATAGAAGTGCTAGATATCTTATTTCATTAATGTATTTTTAAAAATTTTTTGTTTGATTTTGCAGTGCTGGGGATTGAACCCAGAGCCACATGCATGCTAGGCAAGCACTTTACCACTGAACTACATTCCCATCCCCAATTCCGTTAATAACTTGGAAATTGACAGTAAAAGTATTCTATCTCAGGCTGGGCGTGGTGGTGCATGCTTGTAATCCAAGTACTTTGGGAGGCGGAGAAGGGAGGATCCGGGTTCACGGCCAGCCTCAGCTCTCTTGCTCTCTCTCTCTCTCTCTCTCTCTCCTTAGTGAGGCCCTCCGCAACTTCATGAGACCTGGTTTCAAAATAAAGTATTAAAAAAATAGGGCCGGGGGTGTAGCGCGGAGGTAGAACGCCCCTGTGTTCAATCCCCAGTACCGCAAAAAAAAAAAAGTATTCTATCTCTATATGATTATCATTCTATATATGTGTATGTATTATATGCCATTCTATATATGTGTTTATACTATATGTCACTCTATGTATGTGTATATACTACAGGTGAATATGTGAAATTATTTATTTGTTAAAAATGTACAGTATAAGTACAATGCAAATAATGCCATTAAATATGTCACTGTGATAGTCTGTTCTCTACATGTTTAACTTATATTCTCACTAATATGTCAATAGCCTCAACTGAAGATTTAAAAATATTAATATTAAGGGTAATCTTTTTAAAATGAACACTTATCATGTTGAATTCAGCCATATGGAAAGGCTGTATGGGAAGCAAAATCTGTGAGTGGAAGCTGAAGCGTGATCTTAGTGAAATTCAGATAAGTGTTGGTATCTTCAGAAAGCCCAATATTATATGACGACAAAGAAGGGTGCATTTGGAAATAAGGTTGGGATTTGAGTTAAAAGTTCGAAATATTTGAAACAGCTTATACAACACACTACTTTTATATCCATTTACACAATGATAAAATAATTCCCTGAACGCCCCCATAAGAATATTGCTTCCCATCAAAATAAATACATTGAATTCATAAATTCAGTCTGCCATTATGGGTTTAAAATGTTTGGGTGACATAAATTGCTCTTGTACACTGTAGGAGAAGAGGTTTTATTTATACTACTGACTTCGCTGAGGTTTTATTTGTACTATTGATTCCTGCACTTACTATGGGTTTTCGGAGTTAATCAAGTGCCAGCGGGAACTTGGGAGCTTTCAGTCACACATTTCAAAAAATATAGATTCAGTGGTTGCCTACCCACCATCTATCATGACCGGATTAATGCATTTATCATTTTAAAATCATGATGCCAGTTTGGAAGGTGGTCTTCAGAAAGACTCTGAAAAGATTTTAATTTCCCCAAGAATATTTTCTTCCAATTATTCTTCTTTCTTATATAATGTGGTGGAAAGAAGGTCAGTGGGTGGGAAAATAACATTATTCAAGAATAAATCCCCACCAGGCCCTGGAAAGCATCAGTAGGAAATAAATTAATATTTCCAGTTTGTAGCTTCAAACTCTCTGTTTTAATATTACTTAAGTGCTACGGGCTATTTGCAGTGGATTTAATATTCTGTAGCACTCTATTCTATGCACTCTCCGAGGGGCCTTTTGTCTTTCTTTTTCATTTACTGCATCAGGCGATTATTGGGCTGCATGTAAGAATTTGAACATTATTCTGTTGTTCAGTTTCAGCTGCCAAAGTTCTTTTGATCAATACAGTTCCCAGAAAAAATAGGCCATAAAAAGCAGTATGTTTAATAGAAAAATTTCGCCATTACTGAAACTTTCAGTTCATGTACTGAAAACTAGAGATAGTCTCAGCCCTTTCTCACCCTGTAAGCATCTTCAGTGTGCTTCTACTGGGCTATTAAGAACATGCTGCATGTGAACACTTAGTTTATCCTTGAAGAAACACATTGAATTTGAAGTTATTAAATGCGACCATATAAATTTCTATATAGGTATTTCCAGTTGCAACTTGGAGTGTATAAAATAATGATGCAGAGCTAACAGCTTGATTTAGTACCTTCCTCTGGAAATGTCTGTGCCTCTAGCAGGGAAACTATGTTTAAAAGAACAGAAAAAAGAGAGGGACATTTTACATATCTATGAATTCCTAAAGAAGGATTTACTTTATAAAACAAAGTTTAGATA
>PVJS01034456.1:0-21573 GCA_004027185.1 Glis glis | reverse complement strand
ACTTTATTTTGAAATCAGGTCTCATGAAGTTGCGGAGGGCCTCACTAAGTAGAGAGAGAAAGACAGAGAGAGAGAGACAGAGAGAGAGACAGAGAGAGAGAGAGAGACAGAGAGAGAGAGAGAGAGAGACAGAGAGAGAGAGAGAGAGAGAGAGACAGAGAGAGAGAGAGCTGAGGCTGGCAGCGAACCCGGATCCTCCGGTCTCCGCCTCCCAAAGTACTGGGATTACAAGCATGCGCCACCACGCCCGGCCTCTCTCTCTCTCTCTTTCTCTCTCTCTCTCTCTCTCTCTCACACACACACACACACACACACACACACACATTTTTATTTGAACTATTTAAGCATAAGACATATACACCATAGCCCTCTACCCTTAGAAACCTCAGCACGCACTTCCCAAGAACAGGGATTTTTCTTACATAAGCACAGAGTAGTTATCAACGTGGGTAAATTTAGCATTTATGCCACGCTTTAAAGTATCATCTGATTTTCCAATGGACTCAATAATGCCCTTTGTAGCCTTTCCCCGTTCCAGAACAAGGTCCGGTCTAGGGCAGGTATTGTGTTTGGTAACCATTATTTGCATTTTTTTCTATCATTTCACAGAGTTAGACATACTCTATTCTCCGACCATCTTCTTGATTTTGGCTGCACCCGCATACCACCTGCACATCATTTACTTAACATTTTCCCTTTGATTGCCCCGCTTCCCCCTGGAATATCAGTGAGGATTAGCATTGTTCTAAGAAATATTATCCAAGAAAAACATGTTTTAGTGTGGTGATTAAAAAGTGTTTTTTCCTAGCCAGGCATGGTGGCACATGGCTGTAATCCCAGTACTTGGGAGGCTGAGACAGGAGGATCACAGGTTTAATACCAACATCAGCAACTTAAGTGAGATCCTCAGCAATTTAGTGAGCTCCTGTTGGAAAATAAAAAAAATAAAAAAAGGGCTGGGGGTGTAGCTCGGAGACAGAATGCCCCCTGAGTTCAATCCCCAGTACAAAACAAAAATAAAACAAAATAAAACCACAAAAATCCTATCAGTGTGAGGTCCAGCCAAGAAGCAAGAAAGCAGAGGGTAGACTGAAAGAGACCACCAAGGGCTCTGGCTGTGTGGTAGGGAGCCAAGAAGCTACGTGAAAGTCGAGATGCCTTTCTGGCTGCTCCAGGTCATGTCAGTCGGCTTCCTGTCGCAGTGACAGATGGCTGAGTTAATCAGCTGAGGGGGAGGAAGTGTTTATGTGGTTCATGGTTGGTGGACCCTGTTGCTCTGGGCCTGTGGCTGCACAGGACATCATGGCGGGAGCCCATGGCAGAGGAGGCCTGTTCACCTCATGGTGGCTGGGAAGCAAAAGGCAAGAGAGGAAGGGGCCGGGGTCCCAGGCTCCCCTTCAAGGGCTGCTCCCAGTGACCTCACTTCCTCCCTCTACCTCCCCACAACACCAAGCTGGGGACCAAGCCTTCAACACATGGGCCTCTCGGAACACCCCAGACCCAAACTATAGCAGCTCCCTATGCCAAAGTGTGGGAATTGACGCCGGGCAGCTCTGTCATAAGGAAGCTGTGGGTGGCTGCCGCTCTGGTGGGTGGCCCTGGTTCAGGGGGCCGGGGCGGCTGTTTTCTCATTCATACAGAACACACCTCTGGCTCCTTTCTGGCTGCTGCCTCCAGCCTGTTCCCTTCTCTCTTTTCTGTGTTCCCCAGCTAGCCCAGGTCTGGGGCACAGCCCTGGGGGCAACCAGCTTGAAGACAGTGGTTTGGCGGGAGCCGCAGGAGCAGAGGGCTGTGTTGCCAGCTCCTGCCCCAGAGTGCTGGGCTCTGCACTGCGCAAGCCCCGGCTCTCCAGAGCACCTCGCCTGGTGCCAGCGTGGAGGACCTTTAGCCAGTTCATGCAGGGCTGAGGATCTACCACACTGGTGCTTCCCGCTTCTGTAGGCCCAGTTTCTCCTTCTATACAATGAGCTTTGTACCCATTATTCCCTGGGTTTTAGTGGGCACTGCATGGCTCCTGGCAAGCAATCAGTCAAAGTGGGCTTGGGGGAGCTGGGTGTGGCAGAGATTTTGATGGGAGAGTAGGTTGGTGGACTGGCAGAGCCTGTCTGCTGACTTCCCAACCTCACAGCCTCTCAGGGCTTGGCGTGTCTGTGAACTTCCCCTGCTTATTACCATCTTGGAGGACTCTCATGGGACCCGTTGTTAGGAAGGAACCTAAAGACCTCAGCAATGCCACACTGCTTGGAAGTGGAGGAGCTGAGCTCAAAGCCAGGACCGATTCCAGATCCAAACCCCTCATAACCTTGATGCCAATAAACACTCCTGGGCTGTCTTCTTTTTTTTGCGGCACTGGGGATTAAACCCAGGGGCGTTCTACCTTCGTGCTACATCCCCGGCCCTATTTTTTTATACTTTATTTTGAAACCGGGTCTCACGAAGTTGCGGAGGGCCTCACTAGGTAGAGAGAGAGACAGTGACAGGGAGAGAGAGAGAGAGAGAGAGAGAGCTGAGGCAGGCTGTTAACCCGGATCCTCCAGTCTCCGCCTCTCAAAGTACTGGGATTACAAGCGTGCGCCACCACGCCCGGCCTGGGCCGTCTTCTTCCTGGTGCGTCTTAACCAGCGATCCTGAATGATGCCCAAAGCCAGTGCTTTCAGACTGTGGGTCCCTAGAGGTTTGGGGTACTCAGTGCTGGAGCTCTGATTCTTTCCCACCCCCCAAATCAGGACGGCTCCATTTCTAGTTGCCTTTAAAAAATTTATGTGATTCTTGGCCTTTAAATAAAATATCAATGGGAAAAATGGCTCTACTGCTACAAGAGGAAAATGTTGAAAAAACAAAATGAAAACCTGTTTTTTGCTCTAAAAGAAACAGTCATACTGTGTTTCCAAGCCCCAGGAACTAGTGTCCTGGAGAAATACGCAGGGTTTTTGTGGGAGAGACCGGCCCTGAGAGCCTTCCTTGTCTACCCGGTCAGATGGGACTGCATGGATGGGGGAGTGGGAGGACAAGAGGTGGCGGAGCTTGGCTGCTTGGTGCCTGCTGGGGACTGGATGGCTGCATGTGCTGGCCTGAGTTGCCTGTCTAGTTCTCATCTGTTTTTTTTTTCCTTCCTTCCCTTCCCTTCCCTTCCTTTCCCTTCCCTTCTTCCTCTTCCTCCTCCTCTTCCTCCTCCTCCTCCTCCTCCTCCTCCTCCTCCTCCTCCTCCTCTACTTTGTGGTACTGGGGATTGAATCCAGAGGCATCCTACCTCAGAGCTATACCCTCAGCCCTTTGAATCAGGATCTTGCTAGGTTGCTGAGAGTCTTGCTAAGTTGCTAAGGCTGTCATTGAACCTGTGATCCTCCTGTCTCAGCCTCCCAAGTACTGGGATTACAGATTTGTGCCACCACATGGGCTCTCTTGCTTTTAATAACAATGGTGTGGAAGGGTGTGGCACAAGTCTATAATCCCAGTACTTGGGAGGTTGAGACAGGAGGATTGCAGGTTCAAGGACAGCCTCAGCAACTTATTGAGGCTGTCAGCAGTGTAGTGAAACCCTGTTTCGAAATAAAAAATAAAATAGGGAATGCCCCGTGTCCAATCCCTAGTACTACAAGAAAAAATAACAAATAAATAAAATAGGGCTGGGAGTGTAGTTTGGAGGTAGAATGCCTCTGGGTTCAACCTTTGTACCAAACAAAACAACGAAAAGACAAAAAACAAAAAATGCAAAACAAAACAAAACAAACAAAAACAATGGTGGGTGGGTATGTATAGAGTGCTTGGTAGGAGCCAGGAACTGTGCATCCATCAACATGTGGGACTTGCAGCCTCTAATTTAACCCTAACCTCCCTGGGAGGAAGCCCTCTACTCCATGTGGAAATGAGAGACTTCAGGCTCAGAGACTTAAGCTGCCCAGCTCAGTCACACAGTGGAGGCAGGACTTAAATCCACCACAGGACCGGATGCCACTGGGCTAGCAAGAAGATTACAAGGGCAGTCCTTCTTCCAGGTGCTGGGGGCTCCACCTGTATGCTGAGTGTGACCAGTAGGTGGCGACAGAGTCCCACAGGAACAAAGAGTTCCTGGGATTTAGGTAGGCAGCAGCCTGAGACCTTAGACTGACTCCACAGCAGCAAGCTGGACTCCCAGACCCTGGGGGGAGCTCCACTCTTTCCTGGCCCTGGAGCCAGCACGGCAGGACAGCAGGTGGTGGGTGCCTGACCTGGGTTTAAACCCCAACTCTGCCAGTTACGGGGCTTTGTCTGAGCTCCAGGCTTCTCATCCCTGAAATGGGAATGCTGATGCTCACGTGGGGCTGTTGAGGACCAAAGGAGACAAAGACCTTGCAACAAATGGGACTGTGGTAATTAAGACCCCAGGAACACGTGCTGCACCAGACAGAACTTACTTGCGCATGCTGTTTATTTGTTTGTTTATTTATTTATTTATTTTTGTGGTACCGGGGATTGAACCCAGGGGCATTCTACCTCCGGGCTACACTGCCAGCCCGATTTTTATTCTTTATTTTGAAACCGGGTCTCACTAAGTTGCGGAGGGCCTCACTAAGTAGCTGAGGCTGGCCGCGAACCCGGATCCTCTGGTCTCAGCCTCCCAAGTATTGGGATTACAAGTGTGCGCCACCACGCCTGGCTGCACATGCTGTTTTAAAAAGGCAAACATAAAAACTGGGATATTTCACACATAAATCTCACATTTCTAGCCCCCCCCCTTACTGGGGATTGAATCTAAGGGCATTCTACCTCTGAGCTACACCCCCTGCCCTTTTTATTTTTTGTTTTGAAACAGGGTCTTGCTAAGTTACTGAGGGTCTTGTTAAGTTGCTGAGGCTGGCCTCGAACCTGTGGTCCTCTTGTCTCAGCCTCCCAAGTACTGGGATTACTAGTATGTGCCACCACGCCTGGTTTCCAGCTTCCCTTAATAAACTGCATCCCCCATGGCAGTATCTGCTGGAGTTGAGGGCAGCTGCCCCTTTGCATGGGGCATGTACTCTCTGTGCTGCCACAGTCCCCACAATCCCCTAGTGCACCCCAGTCCACCTGCCCCACATGTTTCTTGCTTGGCTTCTTGACATTGCCCGCGGGTGAGTCTGCCTTCTGACAAGTCTCCGTACTGAGGATTGGAGAAGACTGTCCCATTCTGGGGCAGAGAGGGGCTCAGGTGGGTTTTTCTGTGTCTTTGCCCTAGGGCTTGGAATCAAATCTTATGCCTTTACCACGTCCCTTGACTACGGCTGGGCAGCTGAACAAAACCAGGTACCATTAGGAAGGAGGCCCCAGAGCCCAGCTGCTCTAGGTCTGTAAATCCTGCGGCCCTGGTTGCTCATCCTTACCCTGGGGCTGGGCCTTGGGGACCTCGGGGGGGGGGGGCAGAAACCCACAGGCTGCCAACTCCCCTGATAGATCTGCTGGGTTTGGTGTGGCTCCCTGGCTGTCGCCCAAAGGATGAGGTAGCTTTCCTGGGTGGCAAGAGGTCACTGCAGTTTCTTAGAGGAGAAAATCTCATCTTTATTGGCTGGAATGGGTTCCTGGCCTCCTTAGTGGGTGGTCACCTCAGCCTGTGCCCCTCATCAACTGCAGCCTCTCCAGCACGGCTTGCACTGGTGGGGCCTCCCCTCCAGGGCCTCTCCCTCAGTCTGTGGACGTGCTCCTCAGTACATGGCCGCCTCCCTCTTCCTCTGGTCCCCCAAACAAAAATATTTGCTCCTTCTTCAGAAGTGTCCCCATAGCATGCTGCTGGTGTCCCCAGGGACACCTGTGTGATTCTGCCTAGGTAACCGCTGCTCACTGAGGTGTGAGTCTTCTTTTCTGGCCTGCAGGTGCTTTACCCCATGTCTCCTACCCCTGGCCCCAGTCCTGGCCCAGGCAAGGTGCCCAACCGGTGTTTACCGGGTCCACAAGTGAGTGAAAGACTGCACTACACGTGGAGCATCCCTAAGCTGAAACTCCAAAAGCCCAAAGCTGTGAGCACCAAGCGATGTCACAAGTGGAAACGTCCACACCTGACCTCTTGCAACGGTCAGGGCCCACACACAGGCACAGCAAAAAGATCATATGCAATTACCTTCAGGCTCTGTGTATAAGGTGTACATGAAACACAAGTGAGTCTGTGCTTAGACTTAGGTCCCGTCCCCAAGATTTCTCAGTGTGTATACGCAACTATTCCACAATCTGAAAATACCTGAAATCAAAAGCATTTCTGGTCCCAACCACTTTTGGATATGAGATACTCAGCCTGGACTGTGGCAAAAACATGGCTGTTCCAGAGAAAAGTGTTCAGAAGCAAAACCGTCTTTCTTTCTTATTTCTTTTCTTCTTCTTTCACTTTCTTTCTTGCTTCACAAACCATTTTTAATACCTTTTTTCTTCTCCTCCCTTCCCTTTCCCCCTCCCTGCTTCCCTCCCTCCCTCTTTCCCTCCTTCCCTTCCTCTTTCTTTCATGTGGGATGGAATCTATGGCTTCCTGTATGTAGGCAAGTGCTGTACCACAAAGCCACATCCCCAGCCTGTACCACTGTTTTTTGTTTATGATTTTTGGTACTGGGGATTGAACCCAGGGGCATTCTACCCCTAAGTTACACCCCCAGTCCAATTTTATTTTATTTTTTTTTGCGGTACTGGGGATTGAACCCAGGGGTGTTCTACCTCCGCGCTACATCTCCGGCCCTATTTTTTTTTTATACTTTATTTTGAAACCGGGTCTCATGAAGTTGCGGAGGGCCTCACTGAGAGAGAGAGAGAGAGAGAGAGAGAGAGAAAGAGAGAGAGAGAGAGAGAAAAAGAGAGAGAGAGAGAGAGAGAGAGAGAGCTGAGGCTGGCCGTGAACCTGAATCCTTCGGTCTCCGCCTCCCAAAGTACTGGGATTACAAGCGTGCGCCACCACGCCCGGCTATTTATTTTATTTATTTTTGGTGGTACTGGGGATTGAACCCAGGGGTATTCTACCTCTGGGCTACACCCCCAGCCCTATTTTTTATTCTATTTTGAAACAGGGTCTCGCTAAGTTGTGGAGGGCCTCACTAAGTAGCTGAAGCTGGCTGTGAACCCAGATCCTCCTGTCTCAGCCTCCCAAGTACTGGGATTACAAGCGTGCGCCACCACGCCTGGCTTATTTTTTATTTTGAAACAGAGTTTTGCTAAGTTGCTGAGGCTGGCCTGGAGCCCGCGATCTTCCTATCTCAGCCTTCCAAGTACTAGGATTACAGGTGTGCACCAGCATGCCTGGCATGCACCACTGTTTTTAACCAATGGTTTTCAAACTGGGTTTGTTGTGGGAGCATTAGGGGTCCTGATGATGGCCTGTCTGGAGGGAACTTGGTTCCCCCAATCCTGCAGAGCAGTTCTGCCTTTTTGTATCAAGTATTCTTGAGTTCAATATAATTGAAGAGAAGATTTAGTTATGGGGGAAGAAAAAGTCCAAAAATAGCCGGGTGTGTTGGCACACGCTTGTAATCCCAGTACTTTGGGAGGCGGAGACCGGAGGATCCGGGTTCGCGGCCAGCCTCAGCTCGCTCTCTCTCTCTCTCTCTCTCTCTCTCTCTTTCTCTCTCTTTCCCTAGTGAGGCCCTCTGCAACTTCGTGAGACCCGGTTTCAAAAATAAAGCATAAAAAAAAAATAGGGCTGGGGTTGTAGTGCGGAGGTAGAACGCCCCTGGGTTCAATCCCCGGTACTGCAAAAAAAAAAAAAAGTCAAAAAATTGCTTCTCTTTACCAAGGCCAATGAAATATGCTCTTGTTCCCAAGAGGAGAGTGTGGGGTCTCTTTTGTCTGTGACTTCCCCAGGTTTTCTTCTCCCTCGACTGTGGTTTTCATGACTTTGGGAGTAACAAACAGCCATTTTAAAATTCTAGTAGTTATTTAAAAATTATTATGTAAATATAATTAAAATAATTTTGTATTTTAATAATGATTTAGTAGAGGTTGAGTATACCTTATCTGAAATGCTTCAGACCAGAAATGTTTCAGATTTTGAGGTTTTTGGATTTTGGAATATTTGCATAGACTTTACCAGTTGAGCATTCCCAATCCAAAATGCTCTAGAATCTTAAAATTTTTGAGTAGCATGTTGGTGCTCAGAAAATTTCAGATTTTGGAGAATTTCAGCTTTTCAGGTTAGGGGTGCTCAATTGGTATGTATCTTACTGAGAAGTAAAAAACAAACAAAAAAACAAACAGTTACCATATTGAACTAGCATGTCCGTGATTTCTCAGATGATACTACTTAAGATGAAGCTAAATAAAAAAGTGAGCAGGCTGAAAGTTGACGTAAGGCAGTATATAAAGTAATAGTACAGTTGTCGTACCAATAGGGTAGAAATAACGGTGTTGTACTTTGGATCTTGGGTGTTGACCAAAGGACTACATGTTGAAGGCTGGGTTTCCAGCCTGGCGCTACTAGAAGGTTGTGGAAGCTGTAAGAGGTGGGGCCTAGTGTGGGGAAGTTAGGTCATTGGGGGCGTGCCCTTGAAGGGGCTATTGGGAGCCCGGCCCCTTCCTCCTCTTTGCATCCCAGCCACCGTGTGGTCAGCCACTTACTACACCCACCCTCCCTGCCATGGTATGACACCTCCTCATAGGCCCAAAGCAATGGAGCCAAGCAACCCCTCCAAAACTATGAGCCCAAATGAAACTTTCCTCTTTATAAGTTCATTATCTCAGGTGTTTTGTTACAGTAACAGGAAGCTAACACACAGGGTGACTGCTGAAAAGACTGAAGTTTAGGCAAAAACTGTCCTTCAGAACAGTTTGAAAGTCACTTAAGCAGTAGTCCTGTTCCCTGAGTGCTCTTAAATTTCTTCCCCTTGAGTTGCATGCTAATCGCCCTGCTTTCTTTCTTAAACTAATAAAAGATTAGGCTGACATTTTGAAAAGGGCATCTCATTAAGCAGCCTTGTCCCTATTGGAGCACCTGGCTGTGTGCATGGTCGCCAGCTGGTCATTTATCTTATGGTAATGAGGTGTCATCTCCCTGCATGGGCCTGCCTTCATCTCCTGCCTCTGCCTCTGTACCGCCTTCCTCCCTCCCACCTGCCACTCTGTGCGAGAAGTAGGTGTCTGGCAGGGAAGCACTGTCACTCTGACGTCTTCTCTGCGGAGGCTGGGAGGGGTGTGGCCCTTACCTGTACACGGTGGTTGGAGGGGAGCTCAGGCTGTCATAGACCAGCCTCACATGGCCCTGGTACAGCTCCAGTGCCAGGGGGTCATTGTCTCCCTTGTAGAGAAGGATGCCGTTGTCCTTGTCGGTGGCCACCTGGAGAGAGTGGCCAGGACATGTGGGTTAGGGCTTACCTGAGGCCCAACCTCTCCCAACCCCACCTCACAGCACCCTCTTCCAGGTGGCCCCTTCTGAGCCCAGCCAGGATCTGAATTCATATCCATCTTTTCTCCTCCATCTAGTCTGTAAATTCCCAGAAGGCAAAACTTTACTTATTGTAATCAGCAAATGCTGATTGTCAACAAATTCTTCAACAAATACTTATTGTGTACCTACTATGTGCCACTATGTTCACATACATTGCCCTTTGGTATCTGCAGAGGCCTGGTTCCAGGTTCCCTAGAGATTACCAAAATCTGTGGATGCTCAAATTCCTTATATAAAATGGTGTAGTGTTTGCATATCACCTGTGCATAATCCTCCCATATGTTTAAAATCATCTCTAGATCACTGATAATATCTCACACAACGTAAATGCTATGTAGAGAGTTGTGAGACTGTATTGTTTAGGGGATAATGACAAGAAAACTGCTTATCCATGTTGTGTACAGTGCAATTTTTTTTCAAGTATTTTTGATCTGTGCTTGGTTCATGCTGTAGACACGAGACCTGTGGATACAGAGGGCCGACTGTATTCATGTGTGTCAGAACGCTCCACCTCTAATCTGCCTTCTTCAGGAGTGAAGCCTGACCCCACCCAAGTGCCTGCCCTTTTGAGGAGGGCTTGGCCTCTCTCCATATGATATAATAATAGTTATAAACAAAAGGCTAACAACCCCCACTTAACTCAATGTATACTGGGAACCAGGCTCTATGTTAAGTACGACTCATCTAGGGAATCTATAAAAATACCAGTGCCTGGGCTTCACCCCAGAGCAAGTCCACATGGCTCTCTCAGAGGCGGGGTGCAGGCAGATCATTTAAAAAGTTCTCTAGGGGATTCTAAGGTATTGTCAAGACTGACACCCACAGGCTTCGGACGTTGCTGCCCAGCAGTGCTCACCTCCCGGCCACCTGGCTGCAGGGATGAGATTCTCTAGTCTGGGTGCCCATCGCCTGGCACCTGTCTAGCTGAGGAATGGGATGTGCAGCAGGTAAGTTAGGACGTCTAGATGTCTGGGCATGGGGTGCTGCCCTAGCTAGGTGGGACCAGTAGGCGGCTCTCTGGGTGGAAGTGGGGGAGGAAGGCCGGAGGGGTGATGGCCACCAGAGCTTCCTTCCTGTTCATGCTCAGCACCATGCCCCGTCTTGGGTCTGTCCCTGGGCTGTAAGCTCTGCGAGGTGAGGCAGTTGAACTTTTTGTGCATTTCTGCAACCCTGGTGCCTCAGCGCTCAAGATCTTTGTTGAATGAGTATATTCCTCAAAAGCTCCAGATTAAACATACACTAATATGGCCATGACCAGAAGATCAGAGCCCCAGTCATGCCCAGCAGCACCCCCTTGCCCGACCCCGTGTGGCAGGGAACACTAACTGGCCAGCATCCTCCAGTTGTGCCTCTGGGGCTCCTCCAGGTAGGGGCCTGTTCTTGTCCTGTTGTGCATCTCCTCTGCCTATGCCCACCCCCTAGAACAGCATTTAGGACGGAGGAAAATAGTTTGGAATAAATGTGCTCATGTCCAAAGGTGAGGAATCCGAAAGAAGTTATGGGCAAGAACTTGGTTCATAGCAAGTGATTTTTCCATTCCCTAAATGCTCTGCTTGCTTGTGCCCCTGGGCCTTTGCACCTGCAGATCTCTCAGCTAGATCCCTTCTGGCCTCTGTTCTGCACCCTGTTCCCTCAGACCCCACCCTTCTACCTTTCATCAGGCAAACTCCTACTCATCCTGCACATCTCAGCGTAGTCACTGCCTCTGAGAAATCTTCCCTGATTTTTCTCAGTTGGGTGAGATTCCCACCCCTCCTATGCGCTCCCAGGGGAACCCGGGTGGCCCTTGTCTCCTTGTCATCCTGGATGGATAAAGGTGCTTCTTCTGTGTTGTCCATCATGGGATCCCTACTTCTCAGCATAGCATCTGGCATACAATAGAACAAGGATTTTCTAGAGGACAGAGTAAAAAAAGCTAGCAACGGGGGCTGCAGCTTGCAGGGTGAGCTGGGCAGGAGGTAACTGCAGAGCTCTCTGGACTGAGCTGGTCCAGCTTCCCCAAAGCGGAATGTCACTCTTGATGATGCTCTGGGAGAAGGGGAAGGCCTGCTAGGGTCGGAAGCATCCCAGCTATTCTGACTGGAGCTCAGGGGCCCATTGCGGTTCTTCTAATGGTGTGTGTGTGTGTGGGGGGGGCGTACCTGCAGGGAGATGTTGGCCTGGGGCCGGACCTTGGCGGAGGCCAGTTCCACATAGGAGTCCTTGCCCACGAAGTTGACGGTGATAAGCTTCTCGCACCGGGGGCCGGCGAAGCCCGGGGGGCAGCGGCAGGTGGGCTCCTGCTGCACCACGATGCACTGGGCCCCGTTCTGGCACTCGTACTGGTCGCAGGGGCTGGTCTGCAGCAGGACCATGGGCGGGGGGTGCTCGCAGAAGAGCCCGCTGGGAGGAGGGTAGGGAACATGGAGAGGGGAGAAGAGGAGACAGTCACAGTCATTTACAAAGAACCTCTAGCAGGGAGCTGGAGTGAGGTGGGAACAGGGTCTAGTTCTAGCCCTGGAATAGGGCAAGGCCTTTTCTTCCCTTAAGTCCCAGCTTCTCCATTCATAAAACAACAGAGTCAGATCAGAGTGCAGGTCCCCACATTTCAGTGTTGTCAGAATGCCTGGTATGAATGTGTCAGAAGTACAGGTTCCCATCTACAGATGGATGCCTGGATAAATGGAATGTGGTATAACCAGCCAGTGAGACACTGCTGCTCAGCCATAAACAGGAAGGAAATTCTGACACGTGCTGCAACATGAATGGGGCTCGAGAACACTGTGCTAAATGAAAGTCAGTCACAAAGGATAATACTGTATGGTTCTATTTAAATGAGGAACCTGGAATAGGCAAATTCATAGAGACACAAAGTAGATTAGAGGTTACTGGTGGCTATGGGGAGCAACGGGGAGTTGTTTAATGGCACAGAGTTTCAGTTCTGCAAGATGCAGACATCCTGGAGATGGAGGGTGGTGATGGTTACATAACAGCGTGAATGCACTTAATACTATTGAACTATATCATCCAAAAGAATTAAGATAGTAACTTTTGTTGTGAATATTTTATCACAATTTTTTAAAAGTACAGGCTTTTGAGTCAGGTGTAGTGGCGCATACCTGTATTCCCAGTACTTGGGAGGCTGAGACAGGAGGATCACAGGTTCAAGGGCAGCCTCAGCAAGTAGTGAGACTCATCAACCTAGCGAGACCCTGTTTCCAAATAAGAAATAAAATTGGGCTGCAGGTGTAGCTCGAAGGTAGAATGCCTCTGGGTTCAATCCCTTTAGCTCCCCCCCCTTTTTTTTGCGGTACCGGGGATTGAACTCAGGGGCGTTCTACCTCCTAGCTATACCCCCTGCCCTATTTTTTTTATACTTTATTTTGAAACCGGGTCTCACGAAGTTGCGGAGGGTCTCACTAGGTAGAGAGAGAGAGAGAGAGAGAGAGAGAGAGAGAGAGAGAGAGAGGGAGAGAGAGAGAGAGAGAGAGAGAGAGAGAGAGAGAGAGACAGGGAGAGAGAGAGAGAGAGAGAGAGAGCGAGCTGAGGCTGGTCGCGAACCCAGATCCTCCGGTCTCTACCTCCCAAAGTACTGGGATTACAAGCATGCGCTACCACAACCCCCCCCCCTTTTTCACTCCTGAATTTCAATTTGGTAGCTCTGGGGTGGGGTGTAGGAATGTACATTTATTTTTTTGCGATACTGGGGATTGAACCCAGGGGCATTCTACCTCTGAGCTACACCCCAGTCCTATTTTATTCTTTATTTTGAAACAGAGTCTCACTAAGTTGCGGAGGCCTCACTAAGTTGCTGAGGCTGGCCATGAACCTGCGATCCTCCTGTCTCAGCCTCCCAAGTACTGGGATTACAAGCGTGCGCCACCACACCCTGAAAGGAATGTACATTTTCATGAGCCTCTGATGCAGATGGTCTCAGTTGGGCTTTAGCAAACACTGGCCTTGAGAATTCCATGGCCCCTTCCAGGCTCACAATCTTGGCATCTATGTCCAAGGCCTATCTGCCTTGTTACCCATATGTCACTCAGTGAGTGCTGATATGCCTGAAACTGTTCCCCAGTCTGACCCCTGCATACGTGTGATCCCTGCCTCCTCCTCCCTGCCATGGTCCTCCCTCCCAGTCAGTGGAGGGGCTAGACTTGGAGCCCAGGCTTCTCCTTCCACATCCCCATAGACATCCAACTGCCTGGCCAGTCCTCTCATCTCCCCTTTCTTCTAGCTTTGCTGGTTCCAGAGACTGACCCCAGACCCTCCCACTGAGCTCCATTTTTCTGCCAGAGGGATACCATAATGTCTCTGTTCTCTAGCCTAGAAAAGATTCCAGTGGTATGGGCCTGTGGCTATACCACCCTGCAAGCTGAGATCCAAGATGGTGGCATCTGCCACTAGAGGGGCTCATGCACCAGCCTGATATGGAGTGGAGCCTGATCCAGCCTCTATAGGAGTTGCCTTGGGTGGCCGTGGGGCGGGCTGGGCCTAGTCTCTATGCCCTGCCAGCTGGCCCAGGCTGTCCCCTTCCTAAGGAGCCCTTCACAATACCTGAAGCCCTGGGGGCAGATGCAGCTGTAGCCATTGACCGCGTCCACACACTGGGCCCCGTGGCGGCACTTGTGAGCCACACAGTCGTCATTGTCTGTCTCGCAGAGCTTCCCGCTGTAGCCAGGGACACACTCGCACCTAGAACACAGGCAGGGTGAAGCTGATCCTCAGGGCCTGGCCAGCTTCCTGGCAGTGGCGCTCATGCTTCCCTTACCAGGAGGCCTCTGCCCTACCCCGTCAAGTTCCTTAAGGATCTGCCAGGCTTGGCTCTTCTATTGGGTTTCACCAGTGATCCACAGCCTTTGCTCCCTGAAGTCAAGGTCTGGCTGCTTCATGCAGGGGTGAGTCTTGTTTTTAGGAGCCAGGCTGAGGAGCACAGGGTGGAATCACACAGCTTTTGGCTTGGATCTGCCACCTGCTATTTGGAATTGATATTCAACTGTTCCCTTCCTTTGTGTTGGGCAGTGTGCTAAGCTCCTTTCACAGAGTGACTCACTGAGTCCTCCTGGGACCCCGAAAAGAAGGCTCTATTTACTATGCCTTAGACGTTGTTCTAAGCCCCCCGGCCCCTCGTTACCTCTCTGTTTCTGTTTCTTCAACTAAATTGATGATAAATAACTGCCTCTATGGTGTGGATCTAAAATGTCCCCCAAAAGCTCACGTGTTGAATGTATGGTCTCCAATGCAGCAAAGTTCAGGGGTGGGGCATAGCTGGAGGAGGTGGGTCCCCAAGGGCATGGTCTGGGGTCTGTATCTGTCTCTGGTCCTTTCTCTCTCTCTCTCTCTCTCTCTCTCTCTCTGTTTCTGGGCTGCCATGAGCTGAGCAGCCTTTTTCTGCCATGCCCAGCTGCCATAATGTTTGTGCCTTGGAGCCAGCCAACCGTGGGCTGAACCTCGGAAACATGAGCCCAAATAAACCTTTCCTCCTCTAAGTGTTCTGGTCCAATCATTTGGTCATGACGACACAAAACTAATAAACAGTTTTTTTTTATTTTTTAAATTTATTTTTATTTATTTTTATTTTTTGCTGTATTGGGGACTGAACCCAAGGGTCAAAGCTTCACCCCCAGACCTATTTCTTATTTCTTATTTTGAAACAAGGTCTCGCTAAGTTGCGCAGGGCCTCACTAAATAGCTGAGGCTGGCCGTGAACCTGTGATCCTTCTGTCTCAGCCTCCCAAGTACTGGGATTACAGGCGTGCACCACCACACCCAGCTCAGAGTTGTTTTAAAACTCAGGTGAAGGCTGGGCATGGTGGCACATGCCTGTAATCCCAGTACTTGGGAGGCTGAGACAGAAAGATTGCAGGTTCAAGGCCAGCCTCAGCAACTTAGTGAGGCCCTCCGCAACTTAGCGAGACCCTGTTTCCAAATAAAAAATAAGATAGGGTTGGGGGTGTAGCACAGAGGTAGAAGACCCCTGGGTTCAATCCCTAGTATCAAATCAAACCAAACAACAACAAAAACCAGGATAAAAATCCAACCTTTTAAGCATTGAGTTTGAGTCTACTGATGAGATCTTTATTTTGAATTAGAGAAGCTATTCTCAGTTTCAAACTAAGTAGTGAAGCTCTGGAGGCAAAAGTCTCCTCCTTCTCCTGCTCCTTCCACATCAACATGTCTCAAACTTTTTTTCTTCTTTTTTTGTAGTACTGGGGATTGAGTCCAGGGGCCCTCTACAACTGAGCTACATTCCCAACCCTTATTATTTTTTATTTTGAGACAGGGCCTTGCTAAATTGCCCAGGTTGGCCTGGAACCTGTGATCCTCCTCCCTCAACCTCCTGAGTAGCTGGGATTACAGGCATGCATCACCAAGCCCGGCCACATCTCAGACTTTAATGAGCATACTAAATACCCAGGGGACTGGCTAAAATGCAGCTGCTGACTCAGAGAGTCCAACAGGGCCTGGGAACCAGCATTCCTAACAAGCTTCTATGGGATGCTGCTGCTGCAGGCTCGTGGCCCCACTGCCAGCACCTAGGATCTGCACAGTATTTCTTCATCGATCTAAGAGAAGCATCTGACAACATTCCCTATTGTTTTCAAATGTTTTGAAAAGTCTTTATCTTTCTGTTAAAGCATAAGGTTTGTATAATTTGAATATGTGCTAGATTGATTGAGGACCTCTATTGATTGAGGACCGGGGGAAGTAGGCAGTGATGTCCTTGGTCCTAGGGCATTTGGAGCCTCTGGATTTAGCCCAGGAACCAGTCAGCTGGATGAACCTGCAGTCCCACGCCTTGACACGTGTGTCACAGTGGCTGGCTTCACCCCATGGCGCCTCACGGAATGTGGGCATCGGCTTCTCCATTCAAAGACTGCTGGTGTTCAATGAGCCGATGTACTATGCTGACTCAGAACAAGTTCTCAGTGCAGGCTAGTCATTGTGATCTTTGTATTGGTTGTTATTTTCAGTGTTTATGGACAGGTACAATCTGCCCTCCACTGAGGCCTCATTAGAAGAATGTACGAGGAGACCTCCAAGGACAAGAGTCTTAGGCAAAGTGGCATCGACTGCATCTCTCACTAACATCCCTCTAGGCTGCCATGGGAATGGGTAGTTTGGAGATGGGAGGGGAGGGGCATAAATTGCATTGGGATTATTGATTTAAATGCATTTGAATAAAAAACTAACATTACTGGGCTTTCCAGTGGAACTTCTCAAGATAATGTCTCCTAGGAGATGTTATATATAAATAAAATACCTAAGCATATGAAAGCCTGACTGCTTTCTTTATTTCCAGTATTGTGCTAGAACTCAAGGAGTCTTGGTTATAATACAGAGTGAGATTTCTAGGAATGAGTACCAGAGGATCATTCTTCATTGCTCAGAGTAGAAAGCCCCACCTGGTGCCTCCCAGAGGGGGACGTGTGCAGATGGGGTAGGTTTGGATGGGATGGGTACATGGAGGGATTGATGCTTCCTTTAGTCTCAGCAGAACCAGAGCCCCCATTACACCTCTTGCCTTTCCCCTGGTGATGAGCTTGGGATGTCAACACAGAAAAGGAAAACCCCAGGAAAGACATGCTCATGTCCCCTTGCACCCTTCTTATTATATAGACTCTTCTCCTTCCTGTGGGACCTCCCTCCTTCTTTGAGTCCAGCCAGATTTCACCCAATCTTAGGGGCTCACCTTGCATCCCATCTCTGAGGGGGGGTCCCTATTTATTGCAGCAGGTTCTTCCTTCCTTAGAACCCCAGAAAACACTGAGCCAGAATTATGGGGCCCAGAAATCCCTCCCTCCCCCTCTCCCTCCTTTCTTTCTCACTCTCTCCTTCTCTTTCTTTTTTGTATTAAACCCAGGGTCATTCTACCTCCAAGGTATACCTCCAACCCTATTTTATTTTGAAACAGGGTCTCACTAAGGGTCTTGCTAAATTGATGATGCTGGCCTCAAACCTGTGATCCTCCTGTCCCAGCTTCCCAAATACTGGGACTACAGGCATGTACCATCACACCCAGCAAATTTCCTCTTTTCTAAATTTTGACTCTGTGTCAAATTTCTCTCCCCTAGGTGCAGAGCAGTGGCCTGGGGGAGAATAAAGCCTCCCACATTCCCTGCAGCGCGGTGCACAGTGGAGACTCGTGGACCGGATGAGTGGCCTGGGGACAAGTAGAACCTATGATTCTTAGCTTCCGGGACTGTAAGAGTTTCCAAGTAAAAGTCTCAAGATTTTACTACTCCAAGAGCCCACAGTTCTGAATCACTTAAGATTCTGTGATTCATGATGTCAGCAGCCTGGGGCTTTCTAAGATCCTGTGTTTCCATGAAATCTTAAGCTTTGTAGTATAGTCAGAGCCTCAAACACCCAGAGTCTGAGAATTTGCTGCCCCGTGACTGAGAACTGGACAGGCTCAGGGTGAAGATAGCTCCTAGATCCATTCAGACCTGCAGCTGAGCTTCCACTCCCGAGGCTGGAGAAGCCAGTGGGCAATGGGCTGGCCAGCATTCTTAGAGACTCAGCGCATAGCAGTGAGTTCCAGACCCAGGTCCATCTTCTCTAGGGAGGCTCAGTAGGGGTGCTCTGGTGCCTTGGGTGCATCCTGGGGTCCCCAGCTGCTCTGGTCTCTGACTGCTCCCACACACGTTGGGCACTAGAGGTTTCTCTCTAGTGTTGGACAGAGGAGAGGGAGCAACTGCATGGGGAAGGCAACTATGGGGACAGAAAATGCATTCTTAGCCACAGTGTTCTGGGATCTTCCTACTGATACCAGAAAACCCAGGTCCTGAGGGTCTCAGGATCTTCTCCAGAATAGACAATAGCACAAGATTTCATGGCAGAGGGTAGAGGGAAAGGTAGGAAGAGAGCCTAGGAGGGATTCCCCAGGAGTGCCATCTGATTGATTCTCAGGATCAAGAGTTGGACAGCCCTTTCCTGAGGCAGCCCCTCCATCCACATTAGCCTTGCTCATGTGCTCCTCCCACTCCCACCAGCTCTGCTGCCCACTGTGGAGACAGCTCCACACATGGGTGTGGCTATAGAACTGGGTTGGAGTCCCCCTCATCCCAGGTGCATGAACCAGCAAACTTACTGTAGCCATGGGGAAGCAGAGCACTGGCAAGGTGACCAGGTGCCCTTGGACTGCTTCCTCCAAAGGGGGAGAGAGAGGGAGAGGGAGAGGGAGAGGGAGAAAGAGGAAGAAGGAGGAGGAGGAGGAGGAAGAGGAGGAGGAGGAGGAGGAGGAGGAGAAGGAAGAGGAGAGAGAGAGAGAGAGAGAAGGAAAGAAAGGAAAGGAAAGGAAAGAAGGAAAGAAGGAAAGAAAGAAAGAAAGAAAGAAAGAAAGAAAGAAAGAAAGAAAGAAGGAAAGAGGGAATATACCTATCTCTGTGTATCAGCAGAGGCTTAGAGAGGTACCTAAAATAGACAGAGGCACACATGTAGCAAAACAGAGACAGATTGAGAGATTCAGACCATGGCTGAGTTAGAGATACAGAAAAGCATATGATAATGTGTGTGTGTGTATGTGAGAGAGAAAGAGTGAGAGAGAGCGAGAACGAGAGCGAGAGAGAGCGAGAGAGAGAGAGTGAGAGAGAGAGAGCCAGAGAGAGAGAGAGAGAGAGCGAGAGAGAGCGAGAGAGAGAGTGAGAGAGAGCGAGAGAGAGAGAGCGAGAGAGAGAGCGCACGCACTCGCGCGAGAGAGCGAGAGAGCGAGAGTGAGAGAGAGAGAGAGAGAGAGAGAGAGAGACTAACTCAGTGCCTCAAACCCTGACTGTCGGAGGAGGCAGGTCCAAGGCTTACCGGAACCCTCTGTCCAGGGAGATGCACTTGGCCCCATGCTGACACAGGTTCATCCCGGGCACACAGTGGTCAATCACCTCGTCACACAGCTCACCTGGAGGGAGTGGGAAGAGAACACAGGGATCAGACCCAAAGGCCAGACATGGTGCCCCGGTCAGGAGGAGGTCATGGATATCAGGAGCCCTGTATTCTTCTCTTGGTGTATCCTTTTCTCCTCTGCCTCGGTTTCCCTGGCAGTGACAACGGGAAGATCCAGAATCTCTCCTGGGGGGCTGTCACAGCATCACCATTTGGCTATTTTACTAGATTGTTTCAGCTGCTGCAGCTGAAACCACAGCCCAGACCTTGACCTTGGTCTATGCTTATTCATTCCACACTGATTTATTGAGCACCTCCTGGTGGGAGGCACTGTGCCAGGTGCTGGGGACAGAACAGTGACCCAGTCCTGTCCTTTCTCTGTGACTTAGTGCTTGGTGGGGGAGATCTGCAAACAGGCAGGCAATTATGATCCTGGGCTGTGAGTGCGACCATGGGGTAAACTCTGAGGAGGCACGGAGAGGGACCCCAGTCTCCGGGAGGAGGTGGGAGGAGGCTTTCTGGAAAAGCAGACCAGGCTCAGCAGCATAGTTCACCTGCCACAGACAAGGAAGCCTCTTGGGTTTTTCAGGGAAGGAAATATGAAAGGAATTTGAAGTTCTGGTCTCTGGATGCACTGCCTTTGAAGTTCACAGGGCTGCGAAATACCTAATGGGTCATAAATACCCAGGCGTGGCCCTTGCATGTGAGCCCTGATAAGTTCACAGCACCTGAAAATGTGTTTTAGGAATGCAGGGATGGGGTGGGTAAGGCAGGACAGCATCTCCCAAGCAATGTGGGATTTTAAGGTCGGACTTCTGGATTTACTCAAATTCCATCCAGTCGAGCCAGGTGGAGAGTGATCTAAGAGGGAAACTTCTAACCATGGAAATCCTCTTGGGCCTGGCCTGGGAGTGGGAACAGGCTGACTGGCCCACTGCCCTGGGCTAGGGAAGGAGGATGCCCTGAGTGCTGGCTGGGAAGTGAGTGACCGCAACTTCTACCCCATCCCGAGAGGGGGCCGATCTGCTCCTCGCCATGTTCCCCCAGCTTCTCAAGGCACAAAGGCCACTGCATTCCTAATAGGCCTCTTCCTCCTTGTCCCAAGGAGGCCCAGGAAGGAGACAAGGGTCTGTGTAGGACTTGGATGTTTTCTAGAACAGAAAAACCACAATGCCCCACTGTCAGGAACGAAGTAGACAAACTCAAAG
This sequence comes from Glis glis, assembly GCA_004027185.1. Lineage (NCBI taxonomy): Eukaryota > Metazoa > Chordata > Mammalia > Rodentia > Gliridae > Glis > Glis glis. Next base: position 1,143 of record PVJS01034456.1, on the reverse strand, counting down.
TGCAGCCTGGTCCCCACAGACACTAGGCGGGGACCCCTGGGGCAGGAGCAGCTCCCCAGTTCCCCTCCCACTGCCCCCCTGCCTTTGGTTCATACCTCTCTCCCACCACAGAGTCAATTTTGACCCCCTCTGCCCTCTCCTTCCTAGCTCCTAGGATTGGGACTCTCTTCTAGCGTTGATTCTTCTGGAGCAATAAATTAACTATGCAGTGAGCCTTGTTGTCTCAGGTAGACCAGAAGCCCCTTGTGGGCTGAGCGCATACTTTAGACTTCTTGGTGTCTCTAATGGTTAATTCACTGCTCTGCAAACAGTAGGTGCACAATAATTGTTGCCTGTTGCTAATGCAGCTCTTGTTCACAGCTCTGCTCTCAGGAGATGGAAGGTGCTGGGCATAAGGGAGATTAGCCTGCACATTTTCCCAGGACAAAGGCTTGTCCGGAAGCTAGCTGCTGAGCAGGGCAGGTACTCCTCTCAGTGGCCGTGGTGCACTCCAGCATCCCCAGGCTGTGCTCAGGGATTGCTGCCTACTGGGCTGGAGGCTTGGTAGCAAAGGATGTGAGGGCAGTGGGTGCCCTTCTTGGCTTCCTCCTGCAGTTCTGAGGACTGCCTCTATTCATCACCCATACCTCCCCCGCTCCCAGTTTGTTCTTGACATCAAAGCCAGGTTCCAGTGGGCTAGGGCGTGTGACTCTCTCAGTTACACCATCCTCATTTTCTCCTTGCTTAGGCTAGTCTGAAACCTGTTTCTTACGACACAATATTCCTAGGTTGGCAATGGTGCTCTGGGGTGGGTAAGATGGAAGCTATGTGATCCAATAAGCTTGGGAGCTGCTGGGTTAAACACACCTAAACAGCTTTTTTTAAAGCAGGACGTTTTCAGAACCTTGAATATACTAATTTGTATTAAAGGTTCCAGAAAGAAGGTTCTCTCTCTTTCTCTCTTTCTTTCTTTCTATACTGGGGATTGAGCCCAGGGGCATTCTACCTCCGAGCTCCACCCCCAGCCCTATTTTTTATTCTTTATTTTGAAGCAGGGTCTCACTAAGTTGCGGAGGGCCTCACTAAGTAGCTGAGGCTGGCCGCGAACCTGGATCCTCCTGTCTCAGCCTCCCAAGTACTGGGATTACAAGTGTGCGCCACCAC
>PVJS01034455.1:0-21568 GCA_004027185.1 Glis glis | reverse complement strand
CCTGGAGTGCTGGGGTGTGCTCGGTCCTGGAGTGCTGGGGTGTGCTCGGTCCTGGAGTGCTGGGGTGTGCACGTTCCTGGAGTGCTGGGGTGTGCTCGGTCCTGGAGTGCTGGAGGTGCGGCTCAGGTTTGGTCGTAGGGGGCAGAGGGCTCAGGCCCCAGGAGCCACTCCTATGCCTGGCAGTGAAGGGGTGCATCTCCCCAGGAGGGGAACTGCCGCCCTCCTTCCTTGTCCTAGGCCAGGAGAAGTGGGTGCTCATGGCTGCAGGGTGGAGGGACCCTTTCTCCTGTTGTCCCACCGTCTCTGTCAACCCATCAGAAATATGTTTGCACCCAACATTTTGTGCAGTGTAATCCATTCTCAATAATAATAATAATAGTAATAATAATAATAATAAAGATAACAGTTGTCATGTTATAAAAGAAAAAGAATTTCCATCTGGGCACTGCGGTACATGCCTGTAATCCCAGTACTTGGAAGGCAGAGACAGGAGGATCACAAGTTCGAGGCCAGCTTCAGCAACTTAGCGAGACTCAGCAACATAGTGAGACCCTGTTTCAAAACAAAAAGTAAAAAGAGTCGGGGGTGCCGGCACTGCCTTCCTCCACTCCCTGGTGACTTTCCTTGGCAGCTCCTGCCCTCGTGGGGAGGCCTATGGACTGACTGCCTTTGCTCCAGCTGCCCTATGGATTCGGGTTTGCCAGGCAAGGCACTGTGGAAAGCCAGGCGTTCTCTGCTTCCTGCTGTAGTTACTTTCTAGCCAAAGTGGGTGTTTGGCTATACATGCTTGAAATATTTTCCCAGTTGAAGTTACTGTGGCCACGCCTTGTGGCCCAGGACTCTGGGTCTTCAATCAGTCGTTTGTCTTGGTATGAGACTGGACCCCAAATCCTATTTACAGGAGCATCCGCCCTGCCCCCAGAAGCGCTCTCTGCCTCCCTTGGTTTAAGTGTGGATCTCTCTCTTTTCCTAAGAGAACAACCATCCTGCCCCCAGCTCCTTGCCTGCTGATTTTCCCAAGGAGCAGGTTTGTTTTACCCGTGGCCCCTGACACGAACTGGCGCTTCTTTCTTTGCAAGGGCTGCTTAGAAACCATTAGCGACAGATCTGTCCCATCGGAAGCGAGTGGCCAGGCCCTCCTATGCTCTGTGGGTCCCCTTCTTACTCATGGTTTAATCGTACTTTCCTTCCTTTAGTTTCCCTTTGTCCTTATTTCCCCCCAACTGCAGTCTTATTTTTCTGTTCATCTTGTCTTGTGTTCTACCACTCTTTGCCAGCTGCCTTGATTAATTTTGGAAAGAAGCAGTTGGAATAAAATGGAGTGCTGTTTGTTATGAGATACAATTGATGTAAAACAATCAGCGGCTAGTGATGGTGTCTTTTAAGCAGCTCCGTCCACCTGGGTCTGACTTCAAGCCCCATGCCCCTCAGTTTTATCACGTGGACAGCCATTCAGTTAAAATGTTTTATAAACCCATAAAACCAACAACACTGGGAATCCAGGGAGAGGTAGACAGCCAAATGAAGGAAATTTAGGCAGAAGGCCTTTTGGTGGGTTCCACATATAGTCAGTCATAAATGAGTAACTCCAATAGTGGAATAAGAAAATTGAGGCTTGAACAATCTTTTCATGAGGTTACAGATGCCTAGAAACACTTAACCAAGTGTCTGATCTCCTGGGGATGGTAGATACATTGTATTTCTGTTGAGATTTAAGTAATATACTTTTTTTTTTTTAGTACTGGGGATTCAACTCAGGGGCAGTCTACCTCTGAGCTCAACCCCCAGCCCTATTTTATTTTATTTATTTATTTTTTATTTTGAAACAGAGTCTTACTAAGTTGTTGAGGCTGGCCGCGTAAGTTGCAGTGGGCCTCACTAAGTTGCTGAGGCTGGCCACAAACCTGTGATCCTCCTGTCTTAGCCTCCCAAGTACTGGGATTACAAGCATGTGCTACCACGCCCGGCTTAAGTGATATACTTTTTTTTTATTTTACTTTATAATTTAAAACCAGGATACACTTTTAAAAAAAAAGTATGAGCTGGGCCAAGTGCTGCATGCCTGTAATCCCAGTACCTGGGAGGCTGAGACAGGAAGATAATAGGTTAGAAGCCAGCCTCAGCAACTTAGCAAGACCCTGTTTAAAACTAAAAAATAAAAAAAGTCTGGGGGTATAGCTCAGAGGTGGAATGTCCCTGGGTTCAATCCCCAGTACAAAAAAAAAAAAACTATATATACCAGATTTTCATAGTTCCACCTACTTCTGAATTAATTTCTACCCAAGTCTCCTTGGAGAGTGTTCAGTGTGAAGTCGCACTGGTCATCTGGTCTGCTCATCTGTGGCCTTGGCCTGGTGGCAGGTGGGAAGCCCCACTCACCATTTCTCCCTGCATCCTCCTCCGGATAGGAAGAGGGAAGGAAGGCTTTCTGTGGACCACCTACTGCCCTTTCCACGCTCTGTGGTCTTCACCGTGAGCCTGGGGAGGACAGGCTCAGGGTCGTGGTGGTGCTAGATGTTAATCCCCACCTTCCAAATTGGATGAAAACATGAACTTAGCTAGAACTCCACAAACGAGAATTTGAAAATGGATGCTGAGCAGCCCTTATCAGAGCAGGGCTTTGTCATTCTTGCTGAATCTCCATTGATTAAGAATCAAGTGAGATGGAGAACGGATATGAAAGCACTTTGTACTGTTAGACTTTTGTACAGTGTAAGAGACTATTACATAAGTGACATTTCGGTGGCTCGACAGCTTTGAGGGTCTCTAATTACTAGGGAAGAGCGTTTGGGCTGTTCTCTACAGCTAGAGGGCCTGGCTGTTGTCTTTATTAGGCCAAGGAGGGAGCTCTAGAGAATTCTGCTGGAATTAGAGCAGTGGGTGTCGGAAACGGACCTTTACAACTATGAAACATAGCTAATTCGGGCATGAAAATGGCACATTAGCACCTACTTATCCTCGCTTGGACCTGAGTGGCACTTTAAGTCTGTAGATCTAGTTCTTGGAAATTCTGTGGTGAGAAGGAAGGTGCTGGAATGTTCATTGAGTGACAGACATAGAACTTTCTAGGGCGATGCCCTAACCATTTGTATGAACAGAAGAAGGCAAGCGTGCACTTCACACCGACCATTTCTCCAGAGTCTCGTCCCCTGCAGCTAAGCCCTGCGACTGGCTCCAGTGTCCCAAACACCTTCCCCTCTCCCGGCCTCAGTGCCATTTAGCCAGTGTTGACCTGTCGACAGTTGGTGCCCTTGAAACAGATCCTTGGTCCAGGCAGATTCCTGGTTATCCTCGCGGTCTGGTGTCCCTCCCGCCCTCAGCTGTGCAGAGCCAGGGGGCTTCTGCATCCACATCCAAATCTCTCTCGCCTGATTCTTGAGCTAATTCCGGGTCCTTGAACATTTTCAGGAGAGATTTGCCTAAAGATGTGCAGAAACAGATATCCTCACATGGAGAAAACCTTATACAGCCGTAAGAACAAAATAAAACCTAAAATCACTTTCCTCTCCGCATGGGTTACATTGTTCGGAAATGCTCAGACATGATTGTCCTCTGAAAGTGTGTTCAGGGAAGGACAGCTCTTAGCAAGCCTTCAGTTCCCGGTGACAACTTGGGGACTTTTCATGTTCTCCCAAGTTCATTTCATTTCAAAGTAAATTACCACCACCCCTACTCACAGGCTGATCTGAGCAAAGAACTTCTTGTTCTGAGTTTATGGTTGCAAACTATGCTTAATTAGTCCTTCAGCCGTAGCTGAAGGCAGAGTTAAGGAGTTTGAAGGCCCTGGCTCCTCCCTCGTCTTAACCCGTCCTTAGCCTGCAGGAGGAGGTGAGCCCTGGAAGTAATGGGTGAGGAATATCCACCCCTTTGCCGACTTTACTACCTGTGCGCACATGGAGAGTGGAGCAGATGAGATTAGGAACAAGAAACTCAGGGTGGGGCTGTGGATTAGACATTTCCCAGTCCCCTTCCGTGCAGACAAATCGAGAATGGATGTACGGATTGCATGCTGCGCTGGAGGTGCCTTCACATTCACCTAATTTTTCAAAAGTCTGCGCGGTGTTCGGGCTTCACAGCGAGGGTAGTGACCTGTGTATCTCTGTTTTCTCCTTGCCCGCATGGGCGCGCAGCACGTGTGGAGCGAGAGCGAGGACTGCCTGCCTTTCTTGCAGCTCGCACAGGATTACATCTCCTCCTGCGGCAAGAAGACGCTCCATGAAGTCTTGGAAAAAGTCTTCAAGTCCTTCCGACCTGTAGGTGCCTGCCTGGCTGCCGAAGCCGCCTTGTTTTCTGCAGTGACTGCTCTGAATAACGTGGAGGGCGGGCAAAGTGGGCAAAACCCGGATGACTAATTGTTTTTCTCTTGTCTGCCCTGTGGCGCAGATAGCAGCCGGTGCAGGGAGCTGAGGAGGGGAGGGCAGGGGACAGGATGTGACACAGCTGTTTGGCGTGGGGATGAGGGTTATTTCTAGCATCACTTGAGTTGAGAATCCCTGATCGGGTAGGAAGCAAACAGATTCCTTAGGAGACAGCGGAGAGCTCCTCTTCTCGCCCAGTAGACTTAGACCCCAGATGCTCGGAAGCGGCTTGGAGGGTTTTGTAATAGTGGGGGCTGTGTTGGGGGATTGCCAGAAGGCTATCTAAGGTTATCTCTCCATGTTTGTGGGTGGGGAGGATGAAATTGGACGCCGGTTCTGTTCTTTTCTCTTTTTACAGTCTCTCTGCAGAGCTTGCCTCCCCTCCTCCCCCTTGGGATTTAGGAATCTATATTTCTGGGGCTGGCTGACGGTCTGTTCTGTTTTTGTGCTAGCTGATAGACATGTGAAATGAGTATTCACCCCTCTTTTGAAAATTTCCTATTTCCCTCTACCTCCATTGAAAGATAAGATCAGATTACCAGTGTCACAGCAGCCCCCCCAATTCAGTTCCCTGCCTACCATAAATATTCCACAAGTTCAATGGTATTTGTGCTCGAATTTCAGTTTATTTTTCCAGTTGCTTTTAGTGCAGTCTCTTTCTCCCCTGAAATCCTCAAGCTTGTCTTTTAGTTCTTTGAACACAGTACGCTTGGTTGCATAATTGCCTGTGCCTGAAATTCCAATATCTCCAGATTTGTGGATCTGTTTGGTGTCTTTTGTTTCTACCGGTTCTTGCTCCTGGTATCTTGTTTCTCTGCGTCAGGAGGATCACAGGTTTGAGGCCAGCCTCAGCAACTTTGTGAGACTCTCAGCAACCTAGCAAGACCCTGTTTCAAAACAAAAAATAAAAATAGGGCTGGAGGTATATCTTGGAGGTAGAATACACCTAGGTTCAATCCCTGGTACAAAAAGAAAGAAAGAAAGAAAAGAAAACTTATGTATAGGAAGCATGTATTGAGGCCAAAGATGACTGTGCCTTCTTCCACAGAGGGTTTTCGTTAGCTCCTCTAGGGACTTGGGGACCCTGTCAGCCTGAGACCACCTTTAGCAGTTTGAGGCTGGTGTTTCTCCGAATGCTCCAGGTGATGGAAAGCCAGGCAGAGGGTCTGGCCTCTGCTAGTTCATCCTTTTCCTGGGATTACCTGCCTTTGGGGGTCCCAGCTTAATGGTGGGCAGGTCTGCTCCTTTGGAAGACCCTGGGCTTTGACGTTGGTCCCCCAGCTCTTAGAATAGACTGAGAATTCAGAGAAGTTTCTAGCTCTTCCCTTTAGGTCAGCAAAAACAACTTTAGGTGTTAGGCATACATCTGCGGTCCCTAATTCTTCAATATATTTAAAAAGATATTTTTCATATTTAATATGAAGTTTTCATATTTTACTTGTACTCAGTGGAACAGTTATCCCCAGTCACTTATGCCACCGTTACAAGACATGGAACTTCAGTGGCTTTTGTCATGTTCCCCTATTTGTATCATTCATCTAACGAATTCATTTTTGTTTGATTTTCTAAGACAGTTGGGCTCATTCAGAAGAGACGTTGAGGGGTTTGGGGTGTGGCTCAGCGGCAGAGCACTTGCTAGCACGCACAAGGCCCTGGCTTCTATGTCCAGCACTGCAAGAAGATGTTTGAGTTCAAAGTACTGGTCTGTCCACTTTGGGCCATCCAGTATACGTTTATTGAATACCCACTGGGCGCTTGGCGCCATCCACTGCTCGTCCTGGTACTTGGACCACACAGGCGAGCAGCGTAGATCTCACAGACCTCACATTCCAGGCGGTGGGAGATAAACAAGCACAGTGTATAATGTGTGGGTGATAAGTGCCAAGAAGCAAAGAAGTATATCAGGGATGGGGTTAAGAAGTGTTAGAGGTCCTGAAACTTTTGATTAGAGGACCACGGGCATCTTCATTGAGAAGGAAACATTGGAGTAAAAACTTTGAAGTTAGGCGTGAGCCATGGGGAGATCTAGGGGAAGCGTGGTATAGGTACAGGGAGCAGTAGGGTGGGCAGTGCCTGTGTTGCAGGGGCAGGAGGCACCCACATGGCTAAAGGGGAGGGGAGGGGAGGCGGGCGCAGTGAAAGATGAGTCAGGGGATCACAGGGTCTGGCAGCTGCACAAGGACGTGGCTTTGTCTGGGCATCAATGGGGAGGCACTACAGAGGTTACAGCAGAGCGGATGTGATGTGTTCGCACTGTGAAAGGCTGCCTCTCACAATGGTGTTAGGCTGTAGGCGGGAAGCCTGGGAGCCGCCCAGGCCCTGAGCTGTCCTCCAGGTGGGCATAGCAGAGGCTCAGACGCTGGAGACGCCGTGAAAGTACACCCAGCTGGACTTGCTGGTGTGAGGAAAGAGACAATCAGGAGGGCGCCCAAGTTTCTTGCCTGAGCAGTGAGGGGGATTGCTCAGTCAGTGCGGGACATACCGATGTTTGAAAATGCCTATTAGACAAGTAGATAAATCAAGTTAGGCAATTAAAAAAAAAACACACTGATTCCTAGCCTCGCATGGTAGCGCACCCCTGTAATCCCAGTACTTGGGCGGCCGAGACAGAAGGATTGCAGGTTCAAGGACAGCCTCAGCAACTTAGTGAGGCCCTCTGCAACTTACTGAAACCCTGTTTCAAAATAAAAAGAATAAAATGGGACTGGGGGTGTAGCTCAGAGGTAGAATGCCCCTGGGTTCAATCTCCCAGCAAAAATTGATTCCTCCAAATCTTAACTGGAAAAAAGTGGCTGTCAGCAAACAGTGCTCATTCTGTAGCTGGTTTCCTCCCGGGCGTCCATCCGGTAGGCTGCCACCTGGTTTTCTTTACATGGATGTCATCCATGGGGTGAGCAAAACACCTGCGGAATGGGCTTACCTGCCGAAGGGAAACTCCAGCTGAAGTTCGTTTTGCTAGTTCTCTTTACCGAGTCTGGTTGTATTTCCAAAACCAGGTAGCCATATGTAAATGGAAGGGGAAAAAGAGTTTTAAAAAATGCAGGTGCATAGCTGAAAGCCGCGGGATTGGTTGAGTATTTTCTTTCAGATCGAGCTGTGTGTGTCACGAGACAGACCTGATTCCACGGTGTTGCGCCTCCAGGTTTCTTTAACACCCTGGATAGAGCAGGGTGGTGGTGGGCAGGGATCTTGCTCCCAGGGCAGAGGCCTTGAGCTGGCACAGTGCCCCCCTCTGGTGGGGGAGGGTATACGCGGGGCACCCCTTCTCAGGTCAGTGAGGGCAGGTGTGCCGGGCCATGGGTTCTCCCAGGCAGGGTGTGCCCCATATTGGATGAGAAGGGGTGTTCCCAATCCCAGTAAAGGACTGTAGAGACCAGGGGGGAGACTCGAACCTGCGCCATCTCCACTGAGTAGCATGTTCTTCCCGGTGTGGGTGTGTTTGTTTTATAAGGGGAGTTTGGGGCCTAGAAAGAAGATATAGGGGGTTCTGCTGCTGGTTTCCTGGCTGAAAGCGGTTGAAGAAACACTTACCCCAGAGGTACAGGATTACCCATGGCAAGGCCAGCTCGTCGTTCTGTGGATCCGGAACGTCATAGTAACAGGATCATTGCGCAAGCTGGTGCTGCCATCCAGCGGGGCACCCACGGCAGGAACTTAGACCAGCTGGTCCTGGGCTTTGAACCCTGTCTTCCACGGTCACCCCATTGCCGGCCCTGCCTTGTGGGGCCTCTCTGGAGAGGTAGACACTTGTCCGTTGACAAGCTGCCACCACCAGGGCCTCAACCAGGTCCACTCACCTGACCCTGCCGGAGCCGGGGCGGGCGGGGTGGCCTCCTGCCTTGCTCGGTGACCTGCGGCAAGGCTTAGGCAGTGTCCTTGGCGCTCTGTGTCTGCTGACAGTCTCCCTGGTCCACGCACATGCACCCCTCCTCAGCCCTGCCCGCCCCCAACAACCAATGTCACACAGCTCCCCCTCCCTGAAGAAATCTGTGGTTGGATTTTAAAAGACAGAAAGAAGTTATGCTTTTTATTTTCTTTTTAAACATCTTACTCCTCTTATTTTTCTTCTGTTTCATCACATTTTCAACAAATATATCAATCTGCTATTGCAGAGCCCTGCTCCAGAGGGTGAAGGGCAGGGCACAGACTTCCCAGTTGTCCTCAGGGAGCTGGCTGGTAGACAGCGCTACGTAAACAGAGGGAACCCCACGGTACCAGGCAGAGACTGCCGTGGCCGGGCATTCTGCCAGGTGCTGGGCAGGACAGGTGCAGGCCCGTTCCCTGCTCAGCTCATTCTACTCTGTGGCGAAGTATTTCTAAGAGGACATTTGTGAGCATGGATATAGAGTGTTGCTTGAGGTCTGTTAACCGAATTCTGTGGGATCAGGATACTACAGTGATGAAGAACCCAGGCTCTGTGGGCAAGCTGCTTGGGTTCAGATCCTAATTCTGTCATTTGCTGGCTGTGCAATCTTAAACAAGTTACTTAATCTCTGTTTCTTCAATGGTAAATGCAGGAAACTAATGATGCTAGCTACCTTAGGGTTGCTGTGAAGATTCAACTACATAGTCTTGGTGGGGTACGCAGGACACTACTGCCTCGTGCAGAGTAAGCACTAAGGAAATGTTAGTATTGATCTGGATGGGGTCGGGGTGAAGACACCAGGCAAATCCTGTTGAGAAGTAAGGACTTAGTGAAACTTCCAGTGGGCACCTTAAATTGAGAAAGAAAACAATTTGCTAAGTGATTTCAACATATGCTCAACAGAAGTTTCTGGCCCCAGTAAGGAATTTTCAAAAGGTGTTGGAGGAGTAAGGCAAAAGTTTATCAACACTAGTTTGGGCAAAATAATAAGCACACCTTGGTTACCTAATTCGCGTAACTCTCTGTGTTAGATGCTAGGGCCACAGGAAGGTGAATGGGGGGCTCCTGTCCCCTCACACGGGGGCGTTGGACCAAAGAGCTTCTGGGTTATGGGTGGTTTTTATCGTCTTCTTTTCCATATTTTCCAAGTTTTCTACAATGATGAATCACATAATCAGAAGATACCTTTTGCCTTTTAAGAGCTGTATTATTTACAACGTAGTCCAAGTGCCGGGAACAGCGGGAACAGCGTGGCTGCATGAAGAGATTGCACGTAGACACACTCAGAGCAGGAGAAGCCCAGGAGAAGGCCCAGCCTGGGCCCATCTTGGCTGCCTCAACGCAGAGTCCTTAGAAATGTCCCCAGGTATCTGCTGCCCTATTGCCCCCCGTGCTGTGGGGCTCTTACAGGTGGCTCAGTCTCTGTTTCCCACCTTTAAAATGGGGGCATCACCCGAGCTACACCCCCGGCATTGCACATTTTAAACACTGAAACCTCCAGTTAATTGGCATAGTGTTGGCAGTGTTTCCAGGGGAGCCTGGTTGTTAGGCATGGGAAGCCTGCAGTCAGCTCACCGGGATTTGAATTCTGGCTCTACCAACTACGGGCAACTCTGCGCAAACGCTCCAGGTCTTACCTGGGTAATAATAGCCTCATGTATCCTACAAGATTATTATGAGGACCAAAGGAATTAACATGGAAAACTGCTCAAGATAGTACCTAGCAGATAGTAAGTTGATCCTGTTAACTATTACCATGACATCTGAAATATGACGACATTGGTTAAGTGGAATGCTGACTACAAGTCTGGGGATCAAAGGAAAGACTGACAGATTGAGGTTCACCTCCTCTCACTTCCTAGTGTGCCGATTCACAGCACGGGGTCCAGAACGCAGCACGCAGGAGCAGGCGGAGAAGCTGCTGGAGGCGGTCTCCTGAGGCAGCAGGATCTCCCTGAATAACTGAGTTCAATGTGCTTTGCACATGGGAAGCAAGGTGACCTGGCTCGGTGCATTTCCGTGACGCCATGCAGTTTGCAGACCGCGGGCCCTGCGCTTTCTCTTGAGCTCCGCGGTCACTCCCAGAGCTAGTGCGGGCATCCTGCCCCTGACTCAGCTGACACGATGGCTTGTCAGACATTCCCCCAGTTAACTAGAGCCCTGGCTTTGGGACTCCAGATCCACAGCTTTTCTCAGTGGATCTGCAGAGCCTACACTAAGTGCCAGAACAATCCAGAAGACCATCAACAACTAATTCTCTTTCCCCTCCACTGTTTTGGAAATGTGAGAGGTGAGCAGCTTTGGAAGGAGCACTGGGAATGCTTCCTGCCCAAGGGAAGGGTCTCCCTGCTGCTGGTGCTCCAAGACATACAGCTGTGCTTTGAAGGCAGGGGAAGGTTAAGGCGGGGAGCTAGAACGAGGAGAGGGCCCAGGGAGGCGGTCACGGTCTCATGCTGAGCCTGCCGTCCTCTTCAACAAGGCGGGCTCGGCTCGGCTCGTGGGAGAGGGTTGAGTGCTCCTCAGGGCTCGGGTGCTGGTGCATCGCCCAGGTGTCTTGTGAAAAAGATGCCTTGATGGTATGTCTATTTAGGACAATGCTGGCTAATATGCAGATGTGTGTCTGTGCCCCTGTTGTCTGGGACAGTCATTGCTCACTGACTTTAATGGTTTCCCACTGAGTCTCAGCATCCTTCTGAACCCAGGACTCCAGGCAGCCACCACAAGTCAGATCCATTGAGAGGGAACCTGTGGCCATTTCTCTCTCCCCCCCCCTTTTTTTTTTGGTATGGTACTGGGGCATTTTACCTCCGAGCTACACTCCCAACCCTTTTATTTTGAAACGGTCTCACTAAGTTGCTGAGCCTGGCCTTGAACCTGTGATCCTCCTATCTCAGCCTCCCAAGTACTGGGATTCTGTATGGGTGTGCACCACCACACCTGGCTCCATTTCTCTTAGTGGCATCTTTCAGTGCAATGAACAGTTACATTTATTTTGCGTTTCTTTCGCATCTTCTCTGAGTGTGTAGGTGGTTGTGGAGTCCCTGGGGGTGGGAACGATGCTTCTGTTTTGTGGGTTATTTAAATGCTACCACTCATTTGACCCTTCCACTTCGCTAGGTAAGCAAGTAGCTCTTCTAGTAAAAAACCGGCTACCAAAATAGTGGTCAGCGACATTCACTGTGACCATCTTTTCTTTCTCTTTGGAGGCAAATTGTATTTTATTCCATCCATGAGCATTATTTTGATCAGGACTCTGCTTATTCTTTCCCCATATGAGCAACTGGGAGTGGGGGATATCGGGATATAGACAGAGTACAAAGTAAACAGAACGGTCAGGCTTACTTTTAGCATTTGGGTCATTCGGGTCACTCAGTAAAATGGCCTGAAAGTGGTCAACCAGGAGCCCCTATATAAAAAAGCCCATTGGGCCAGGTACAATGGTACACACCTGTCATCCCAGCTACTTGGGAGGCTGAGGCAGGAGGATTGCAAGTTTGAGGCTAACTTGGGCAACTTAGCAAGACCCTGTCTCAAAATAATAACTAAAAGGGCTGGGGATGTATCTCAGTGGTAGAGCACCCCTGGGTTCAATACCCAGTACCCCAACACACACACAAACACACACACACACACACACACACACACACCCTTTGACCTGTCACGGCCCAATCATCACAGATGAGCCTGGGAGCCCTGAAGGCCAGGGCTTCCTGCCAACACCAGCGCCTTCGTTCATATTGATCAGGCCTGGCAAATGGCACTCTGTTTCTTACCAAAGACCTGTCATTGCCTTTAAAAAAAATGTCAATCATGAATTTACCCTGAATTTCTCTGATCATAATTATAGAGCATTTGAAAAATATAAAAAGATGAAAAGGAAAAAAGTATCCATAATCCCAGAGTCTTAAAAAGACACATTTAGATATATTTCATGGAAGTCTTATTTATGCATCTATGTGTAAATTTTAAGAGAATCTGTATCACAATAAAAATGCAGTTTTATCATGCCCTTTTTACACTTAGGTGCCGATTTTTATATCATTAAATAATTTAAAAATGCCATTTTAAGCCGGGCGTGGTGGCGCACGCTTGTAATCCCAGTACTTTGGGAGGGGAGACCGGAGGATCCGGGTTCGCGGCCAACCTCAGCGCGCATGCACGCGATCTCTCTCTCTCTCTCTCTCTCTCTCTCTCTCTCTCTCTCTACCTAGTGAGGCCCTCCGCAACTTCATGAGACCCGGTTTCAAAAATAAAGCATAAAAAAAATAGGGCCGGGGGTGTAGCGCGGAGGTAGAATGCCCCTGCGTTCAATCCCCGGTACCGCAAAAAAAAAAAAAAAAGCCATTTTAAGTGGGTATATAAGATTCCATCTTACCAATGCACCATACTTCAACCATTTTGCTACTGAACATGTTAGTTATCTCAGAATTTTTATAAATGTGCTATTCATAATAGCAGCATGTGTATTTAGGGAAGACAATAGAATAGCAAATAGATTTTTTGACATTTCTTTGGGGATCAGCACTGTTCATCATATACTACCACTAGCATCCCAGATGTATGTGCATGCACACAAATAGTTTAGCCCTCTGCAGATGTGTTGTGTGGTGCTATGCTTTGATACTTAAAGACAGAGACTCTCTGGGCTCCCCAGTAAAATCTAGCCCTCTGGGCACTAATTTGTGAAGGATCATCATTCCCTTCTAGTAAATTGATAAAAACAAGGATGGAGGTTGGGGCTTGGGAGTTACACACCTGTACTCTCAGCTACTTGGAAGGCTGAGGCAGGAGGATAGCAAGTTCAAGGCCAGCCTGGGCAACTTGGCAAAACCCTGTCTCAGAATAAAAATAAAAGGGGCTGAGGTATAGTTCAGTGGTAGAGGACCCCTGGGTTCAATCCCCAATATGCCAACAAAACAAAACAAAAACAACAATAAAAAGAAAAAGAAAACAGTGGTAGGGGTAGCTGAGTCTCTTGGCTGCTGAGCCAGGTCCTGTGAGGTGCTGTTTAATTTGAATGCAATGCCTTGGGTCGTTTTCCTGCTTGGACCCATTTGATGCTCATGGATGTGTTTCTCTCTTATTCTCTCCCTGCAGTTACTGGGGCTTCCGGATGCAGATGACGATGCATTTGAAGAGTACAGTGCAGATGTGGAGGAGGAGGAGCCAGAGGCAGACCACCCCCAAATGGGGGTCAGTCAGCAGTAACCCTCCAAGGGCACCTTCTGGAGGAGAATGAGCCGCCATACCCTAGATGGGGTCATGTGCTCCTGGGTAGTGGTTTGCATCAGCACTCGGAAACAGAACGTCTGGCTCCCAGCATCCAAATTAAAATGAAATACCTTTCTATCGACCACAAAATATCTGTGATGAGCTTTGTTCAGAAGTGACCTGAGGCTCAGTCCTGCTTCCGTGGGTTTCTATGGAGTTGTCTTGGTAGCCTTCGCCACTTTCAGTGTAGAGTCCCTTTTGTGGCTGCCTCTTTTCTCTTGAGTTTATGTTGGAGAATTAACATTTGCTGACTGGAATGTAGGGAACTCTGAATGTATTAGGATGTGTTTGGAGTCCTCACAGGTGACTGGCTGAGGAAGAGCATGGCAGAGAAGGAATGCAGTCTGCACTTTTATGTACCTTTTAAGTGTCCGTAAGTGAAAGGTTTTGCTTATAAAGCATGAGTTGTAATGTCTAGTCGTTAAACTGCACAAGAAGTGCAAATACAAGGGCAGGAAAGGGTAATCACTTAGCTCTGGATTAAGAGGGTAAAAGGGGGCACAGAAGCCTTGAAGTGTTTCACCATTACTTAGTTAGCTAGACATGTAGGGAGCAGCTGGTTCCTGGTTAGGTATAAATGTTACTCGCTTGTTCAGTTGTTTCAAAACATGCTAATTCCAAAGCCACTTTTAAAGTCTAAGTGTGGAAAATATCAATGGGGCAAAAAACGTAAATTAGTGATTTCTGTAAGCTGTTTATAACTGTCCCACATATAAAATGAAACATTTACCTTCTCTCTTTATAAAGAGATGGCAACTTGTTAAATCTTGAAAACACCCAGAATTTAAGTAAGTGCCACTTAAAACTTTGAAGCCATAGATAAATTTAATAGGAAAATAAACCAGGATAAAAAATTTTTTGATATGATGAAATTCTTCTTTACTTTCTTAATCATGTATTCTTTAAAAAAAAAGGTTCCCATTGTATAATTTGTTTAAAATTATAATCAAGTACTCAAAGGGACCAAATGGCAGTGAATTTTTAAAGTAACATGAAAGTAGGAATCGTAGTCATGAGGCAGCTTGGTTAAAGGGGACATTTTAATGATCAAGACATTCAGACAACTCAGAAACAACCACTGCCATCATTTTTTCAGCAGATACTAACTGGGGGCATCCTTTGTAATGCTAACGTGGGATGATTGCGAACACTCATTTTCTTGACCCTTCTGCATCTCCGGTTCTAATAATTTAGGATGCAAAATTCCTCCTGTCCAGCGCTTAAGCGCTCCTAGCATCTGGGTTAGGGATATTTGAAACATGCACACTCGCCCACTAGGTCATCAGCGTTTTGAGTCTAAACAAGAGAGGGAGGGAGGAAATAAAAGAGCTAGCAGCGGCAGAGGCCACGGAGCTCGCGGGAGTCGTGTGTATCTTCCAGGCATGTCAGTGTGAACCTGATCGTCTCTGCATTTTCTATTTAATCAAGTGCTACTGTGAGGAGTTTGGCTGCTCGTGGTCAAACAGTGTACTTCAGTTTTCAGTCACCGGGGAAATAACACGGTGGTTTCCATTGATGCTTCAGAGCCCACATTTTCTTTTTTCTTGGGAAAACATATTAAAGGTTAATTTCAAGTCACATCAGTTTCCCTTGGGTAGCTTATTAGCAAAACCAGACTTAGCCTTTCATCCATCAGGGCGAGTGGGCCCTGCCCTGGGTGGTCCTGCCTATGTCCCCACTGGCCCTGCTCACGAGCAGAGGCTGAGCTCTGCGTTCTGTAGATGTGGCCCAGGCGTGGTCACCTCTGTTGTCATACAGGGGGCACAAGAAGGGCTTGGGTGGCGGAAATGAAGAAGCTCGGCTGGCTTGCCCCATTCCAAGGTAAATTGAAATCTTAGAGGCTTCTGGTCTAAATTTACATGTGTTTGGAGATGGATGTTATTATAAAATGTGTTTTATCAAAAGAGTGTTTAGACTTCAACCAAATATATTTTGGTATTATCATGTTAATGTCTCTAAAAATCGAGCAGCCATGGACTCAGCCGCTCAGTGGCTGATGGGAATTCTGGTCTTTGTTCTGCTTCAGGGATTGGCCAGAGAGAACGTTACTGAGTGCGACTTATTTTCCATGGCAAAACCCCAAAGGCATCAGCAAATCCGATTGTTTCCTCTAAAACTTCCTTTTCTCCGATGGTGTGCATGCCCCCAGTGCTCCCACGCACATACGTGCATGCACACGCCCACCCATCCTGGGGATCCTCTTCTTGGGGTGTACAGTGCCTGGTTGGCCAGCTGTGGTGTGTTATGGAAAAGGTTCTGAGGTGAGAGGAGGACAGGACCTTTGCCAACTCAGACCCCTGAGCAGGAGGTGGCAGTGTGGGAGGAGAGACACCTGCCGCCTCCTTGACTCTTGCATTGACTGCGTCTGCTCTTCCAACTTTGAACACGGTCCTTCTGCACCTCCCACACCAAGCGTGTGTACATAGGAGCCAGAGGCAAGGACACTTAGGGACATGAGAAGGAAATTCATTTGGAATCTTGCCAAAGATGCCATCCTTAGGGTGCTGGCCACGTGTTAATCTATTTATCCGAAGCCCCGGGGCCTGGGATGGCTGATGAAACCCCGTCTGTGTAGAAGGTCAGGGGAGGCCCCAGCAGGGGAGGTGTCAGCTGTGTGTGCTCTGCCTGTGGAGGGTGGAGCCTGTCTTGTGCCCTGCCACTGGGGGCTTTCAAAGTGGTATGTGTTGAACTTAGCTGAGAGGGCAGGTTTGCATGAAGAATAGTTGGAAAAGAGTGAAGGATACGTGCCTTCACTTGTCTTCTGTGTCATTCAGGAGAAAGTGACAGGGAAAAAGTAAAGTAGCAGTCTGTGTGTGTGTGTGTGTGTGTGTGTGTGTGTGTGTGCGCATGTGTAGAGAGAGGGGGACAGGATGGGGGAGATGGTTGATCGCTTGTTGATCCCGGTGGCCAGCCGTGACATCTGGGCTCATGCCTGTGAGACTGTCCAAACCCCTGCTCCTGGTTTGAGTGAATCATGGAGGCATGGATCTTGTAGCTGCCTGGTTACTTTCCCCTCCTGATCATCACATGGAGCAGGCTTTGGGGAATCCGAGTGGGTTACAGAGCCCGGAGGGAGGCGAAGCCCCACGCAGTGCCTGGCACCACCATGGGTCCAGTCACACGGGGTGTGCACTCTTGTCTCCCGCGCCCACAGCAGCACATGGTACATTTTGTTTTTCCACGAGCAGAACACAAGAAATCTGTTATGGAGGAAGATACTCCTTGTGTCCTGGTGCCAGAATTGGGTTTCCAGTGTGGTTAAGTGAAGACTTCTCCAGTAGTGACCCTTATTGTTCAGGCATAAACAGAAGCTGTTCTCTAGCACAATGTACATCTCTGAATACTGTTAGAGTTTCTTAAGAGCACAAATCATGTGGTCCCAGGGGAGCTGCGATCCTGGAGCATCGTTGCAGTTTATGTTTTAGGAACCTGCTGTGCATGTTAAGATTTGCAAGCTGGGAAACGGGCATGAAGAAATCTGGCTTCCCACAATGAGACGCATGTAGGAAGAGACAGGACTTGATTTGGGGTGGGAATAGATGAACAGGGACATTGGGAGAGTTAGCTCTTAAAGTCAGGTCTGAGTTGGGGGTGGGGGTCGGAAGACAGTTGACAGTTACCATGTGCGACCCAGGAGGTGACTTTGCAACTTTAAAAACGACCCCCAGCCAAGGACAGAACAGGTGTCCTGCACATCTGATGGGTTCCGTCCCTTAATAAAACCATCTGCCAGCCAGAGAAGGCTGTCCGCAATCCCGGGCAGGTAGAACGTGAACCACGCTTGGGTCTGGCCAGGGCTGCAGGAGGCTGGGAACGCCTGCCCCACGCGCCCGCTCACCTGCTTCAGGGCTGCTGGAAGAGCCAAGGAAAGCCCCAGACGGACAGGTCCCTCTTCCCTGGAGTGAGCGCGGACGCCAGAGACATGCCTTGGCCTGGTGGTTGCTTGAAGCCTCAATTTTTTTTGCATTAAAAAAGAATCTTCTTTCATAAAGACCCGATCCGTTATCTTGGTTTTTTGATAACAGGTTTGACATGAGAAGCTGAGGTCTTTAGATTTTATACAGGATAACGCGAAAACTTGCCAGAATGCCACTAACCCGTCGTGTCCATGGCAATGTTTTGTGAGCATTTCATGTTAGAAACCCCATTTATAGCACTGTAAGGCTGAATAGGTACAAGCAGTCAGAAGTGTGCACCAGGCCACATAAAAATAAACACGCAATTTGCTCAGAATGATTCAAGTTGTTTGGTACTAGAGAGAAAGCTGACAGCCTGCTCTTCACAAACTGCCTTTCCTTGGTTTTTCCTTTCATTCTGTTTTCGTTTCTCAAGATTCATTTTTCCCAGGTACTTTGTGATCCAAGCGTAAAAGAGGCAGGGGTGTGCTCGGTACAAATGTCAGCTTCTTAGAGGAGGAAAGAAATCTGCAATGCCAGACAAATCTGAAATGCTGTGTGTGATCCAGGCCTGATTTGTGTATTAGAGCAAATTCAGCCATCTTCACAGGAAGCAAAAGCAAGGAACGGGTTTTTTCTTTGGTCGGTCTGGGTTTTCGTCTTTTCGTTTGGGGAAGAAGTGTTTCCTGTCTGGCGTGTATGCTTTCTTTGCCTTCCTCTTGGCTTTCAAAGAAATCTCTTGTAAATCACAAAACTGTGAAATGGGTTGCCAAAAACTGCCGCCCTTTGTTAGATGACTCCAACCATGTAAATCTCCTGGACCCTGAACACATCAGCCCCTTCTTCCCTCCCCCAGAGAGGCCCTCATCCACCACTGTAATTACCATACGCTTGCTATTAAAGAGCCTTCCAACCCTGCCGGTGTCTGCCTCTTTTTACCGTCTCCAAGTTTGGTCCTAAAGGACACCTAATGTGATTTATAAATGAGGAAGGACCTGGGGCAGACGGGGAGGGAAGGGGAGGAACGCTGGGTGGAATGAGAGAGACAGGAAGCAGTTACATAAAACACTGACATACATTCAAAGTTTAATAATTTATGTGTTTGGGGGCATTCCTATATCTGGTCTGATGCTATAGCTGGTGTTTAGTAATTTTCCACTCTTCCTTTGAACTCGTACTTTAGCTTTGTATGTGAGGGCTTGTTTTTCCTAACCTAGTTAGCAATCCTTTGTGGCACAATTATTAATCTGTACCCTGTGGCCGTTCTATGCTGGCATGCCACCGGTTCCCCACCACTCTGCCCCCAGTGGCTGTTAGTCACTGAACAATGGCATTTAAATAATAAATACGAAAGTTGGTGGGAAGTTTTCATTATTTGATTAAGAGCAAAACTACAATGTATGATTCTCCTTAGATTATTAAATTAGATCTAAGAGTAGCTTAATGCAGCATAGAAGCTTGTGATTAAGTTAATTTAGAGTTCTTTGTTTTGGGTGTGGCTGTTGTCAAAGACTTTTTTTTTTTTTGGTACTGGGGATTAAATCCAGGGACATTCTCCCTCTGAGCTATACCCCCAGTCCCTTTTACTTTTTCATTTTGAAATAGGGTCTCACTAGGTTGCTGAGGGCCTTGCTAAGTTGCTGAGGCTGACCTCGAACCTGTGATCTCTTGTCTCAGCTTCCCAAGTACTGAGATTACTGGCATGTGCCACCATGCCCAGCTTGTTGTCAGAGATTTTAAGCAAGTGATAGGCTATTTGTAAGCATTCCAAACCTCACTGGCCCAAGACTGACTTTGGCAGACTGGTGCAGACAAGGCCTTCCTTAGGAGGGAATTCCTTTGTTACTGTAATTTGATCACTCTCGTGGATATATTTTATAAAATGCAGATTGACCCCTTTAAGTGCAGACTGCTATTAAAAATACATTTCCAAGCCTGGCTCCATTTGCAGTTAATCTCCTGAAATCAGTTATCAGGGGGAAGGTTCTAGACCAGCCTTGCCCCTGATGGGCTGTGTGGCCCTCAGCATGCCCCCTCTGCCTCCACCCCACCTTTCTTCCGCGTCTGTAAGAGTGGGGACGTGGTTCTGAGCTCCTTTCAGGCACTGGCATTGGAGAAGGACACCTGGGCCTGGCTGTGGAGCGGCAGGGTGAGAGGGATGCACAGCCACACAGGAAGCAGCACCTCAGGAAGCCGAGGCGGGCCACCGACCCTGGCAAGCTGTTCTCCGCTGTGAACCCAGTGTCCCGAGGATCCTGTTAGACACAAAGAGCCCAGCGGATAGCCTGGACGTACATTAGCCAAATGCCAGTGCTTCCCCCGCCCTCCTTCATGTCGCTTGTCTTTATGATAGATAATGAGGAATCGGAAGCTCTAACAAAATAGGAAGAGTAGGGCGTCTTACTTAGGGCTGCAATAAACTGGTTTCCTTTAGAAATGGGCCTCGTTTCCATAGTAAAGCTGGGCGGGGCAGGGGGGTACTACATCGTCCCCGGTGCTCATTGTACACGTGTACTGAGGGGGTGTGCGACACAAGAAACAACCCCCCTAGCCAGGGTGTGGACCTGCACCTTTCCCATCGCCAATCCATTTTTTCTCTTTTTGGAAGAGGGAACAATGACAGTTGTAAAAATCTGGACAAGCTATGGTTAGGCAGCCAAAGAAAAGGTAGGCATCTCCTGTTAGGGAGCGTTTAAAGTAGCAACGATTTTCTCCTTACTTTCTAGGGAAGCACTCCACCAGCCACGGAATGTGGACGGCAATGAGATGAAGCTGGTCCTCCGGGCCTCTAGAGGTCAGCAGCACATAAGGAACGGGCTTCCCGTGCTGCCCCCCACGCCCTTCCCTTTGTGGACTCTGGGAGCAGAGGGCCAGCAGATGTCCAAGATGGGGTAGAGAGGGGCTAGCCCCACCGGCATAGGCGAGGAAGGTGTAATACACCCTCTGCATATAAACCCCTGACATTGGACTCATGTTGTTTTGTTTTGTTTGTTTTGCCTCTTCTCACCCCTCTTTCTCTGCAGCGACCACACCCACGTACCACGCACGGCTTGCTGACTGACTGATCGATGAGGCGTGGCATTTGGCTCACTCTGAGAGGGGTGAGGAAATGCCAACGATGAGATGGATACCCGCTGCATCTTGCTCCAGGCAGGCGTGGGCCGCTCTGCGTCCTGTTAGCGTGCCTGCTTTGCTAAATCCTGCAACCCCCAGCGGACTTCAGGGTGCCCTGGGCAGAAACAGGATCATGGGTTTCTACTTAGAACCCAAATCCATCTCCTTGAGGCCCACACGGGTCAGGGGTGGGAGGAGGAAGAACTTGAGTATCTTTAGGGGACCTGGC
Organism: Glis glis; assembly: GCA_004027185.1. NCBI lineage: Eukaryota > Metazoa > Chordata > Mammalia > Rodentia > Gliridae > Glis > Glis glis. The sequence goes on along the minus strand of PVJS01034455.1, from coordinate 835 downwards.
CAGAATTGAGGAAGTGGGGAGCCCCTAAAACCTGGCATTCACTCCTGGGGGATCCAAGGCACAAGATGTAAGAGCAGCGTGCAGGGGGTCACAGGCTTCCCAGGTCGCCTGCATCCAGATCCTGAACCCAAGGCAGGCTTGGGAGTCCTCGTCTGCTTGTTGAGATCATGGCCGCCATTGTTGCTTCCATGAATGTGGGGGGCAGCAGGGGGGCTGCCAGGTTGGCAACCCCTAAGAAATGCCAGTGTCCAGAGTAGCTCTTCCTGCCATCAAGTAGATCCCTAATGACCGGGAGCCTGTGGGCCCTGCCACCATAGTGGGCTCACTGGGGAGACTGCTAAGCAGCACTAATCTGGTTTCCACGTGATGCGTGGGTAAGAAGAGGGAATGCAGGAACGGTGAGAAAATGAAATACCCGTGGAATCAGATGCTCCAGGAACAGAGCGGCCAGGCTCGGACAAAAGAAGGGGCAGCGTCACGTGGTGATAAGAAAGGTCACTTTCCTGGATCTGACTCTTGCTTCCCACATGAGTTTGGTCTTTGAGATCTTTAGTTTTTTCTACTCAGAAATGTTAAGAGCCCCTTTGCGCCTGAGGTTCTAAGGTCTATTAAAAAAAAAAAAAAAGTATGCCGGGCATGGTGGCGCACGCTTGTAATCCCAGTGCTTTGGGAGGCGGAGACCAGAGGATCCGGGTTCGCAGCCAGCCTCAGCTCTCTCCCTGTCTCTCTCTCTCTCTCTCTCTCTCTCTCTGTCTCTCTGTCTCTCTGTCTCTCTCTCTCTCTGTCTCCTTAGTGAGGCCCTCCGCAACTTCGTGAGACCTGGTTTCAAAATAAA
>PVJS01034454.1:0-21569 GCA_004027185.1 Glis glis | reverse complement strand
CAAAAAAAAAAAAAAAAAAGGATTCATAATTATGTACATTGTACAAGAAAAGGATCTTGATAAGTACTACCTCCCTTCCCTACATGAAAAAGAGTTAAGAGATCCTGATGAGAATTTTAAGTGGTCTAGAAAAAAAAATAAGAACTTATGGAGTATGATAGCTGCTATATACAACTATGTAGATATTTGCACCAAATCTTTGTGATAATATTAAATAGGCAGAATATTTGGGATCAAGATTTTGATAACTATTTTCCTTTGAAACATTAATTTCAATGTGATGCAATCTTTATAATAAAACAATAAAGCATAAAAAGAAACAAAGGAAATTTCCTTTTATTCTAAATAGCACTGCAACAAGATTTTATTAAACTTGCACTACTTTCTCAACCCTGAGTATTTTGTTTAACTGAATATAAAGGTAAAGTTTATTCTGATTATGATAAACTTCTTTTAGTATAAAAAAATCTGTGTTCATTAAATAAGAGCAGGTTTAAAAATACCCATTATGACCTCACTTTCAATGCTCAGAAATTCAAATCTGATCCGAGTTCGATGTTGACACAGTTGCCCTTGACTGAATTGCCTTCTGTGTCCTTGGCAGCATTTGTGGAGTTCATGGCTGACTTCCAATGATGTGCAGCTCAAATCAGAATCGCACGAGCCTTACTGTAGGAAAAATGCAAAGGGAGATAGTTTTTATTTTCTATATTTTATGAGAAATCTTTCAAAAGATTAAAAGTCAAATGGTTAATATCATCATCGCTACTGTTATTCATAAGCATGCTTTTGTCGAACTCAGGGTTTTCAACCCATCTGCTGTCTAGAAACAAAAATAGGTATTATATAAGATTGCACACCATTTTATTGCTATTAAATCTAAGCCTATGTTTAACAATAATAGATTAATTAAAATTCATGTAGTTAGGATGACATTGAATATTTCCCAAAGAAAAAAAGGAGGCCATGTGGTGTGGGTGTATGTTTGTGTGTGTGTGTGTGTGTGTGTGTGTGTGTGTGTGTGTGTAATTATTCTCCATCTTGACATATTGAAGTTTAGAAACAATGATGGTAAAGATAGATGAGTTTATCAATATCTTCTTGAATAGAAAGCAATTTTGTGTTGAAATAGATTTACTTTAAAAATTTGTTCCCATCTAAAGTCATATCATAGGAAGCCCCTTATATTTTTCTTCCAGAAGCTTAAATCTCTTCTCATTTTTACAGCAATATTTTTAGTTTTCCTGAGTGATAGTTAATTTGAGAAACTTATAGCTCTGTGAACATGTTTGAACATGCAAATTATGCCTGGTACATGTGAAATATATCTGAGTTAAGAAGGATTTAAATGCTCTTAATATTAGGAAACAAATTTTAATATATGTTAGATAATTTATATTTTTAATATTTTAGCTATAAGTCTATGATTTTTATGTCTTTCAATGGTTTGATAAAATAATCCAAATGTGAAGAAATTATAAAGAAAATTAATTAAGAATTATAAAAAATATAACCCTTCTAGTTGTGTTATCTCTGAATAGTTAATTTACCCTTTGTATGATGGGCCATTTTTTCCCTTAGCATGAGAGCAATACAGAGACTTAACAGACTTAGGCAGTAGTTAGATGGAAACATGAGACCAGTGTACAGCAGTTTAATATAATATTTGATTTTTATTAGTTTATATGTACCATAAACATGATCAATTCACTGTACTATCAATCTTGATATTCCTGGAGTACAGGATCATTAATGTCAAAGGTCTAAAGGAATCTAATCTTTCTATTAAGATACAAACACCAAAACAAGTGTCACGTTCAAGGTTAGGTTTTGTGCTTTTTGACTATTAGTTAACCGACTCAAGTTTGGCATCTCCAATCAAGATAGGGTACTTGTTACAGGCATGTATGAGCCTTCACTTCCTAGTTTAAACAGAGTTCCACTGTGTGATCCCCTTCTTATTGTATATTCACGCCATTCTTTTCCCACCATTCACAGCTTTGCTGATTTATGTACAAGACTTTCTCAACTATCAGAGTATCAACAAAGGGCAAAATATTCAAAGGGTTCAGCCTCTTTTTTCTCCTAACATTCCTTTCCATTTATCTCATTTATTTTGAGAGCCTCTGTCTCAGACATCAGAGTTTCTCTGGGTTCAGAGCTTCCTTTGACTTCAAAGGGCCCCGAGTGGTTAGATCAGGTTTGAAGCACACGAAGAAGAACAAGAAAAAAAGAAGTTTTGTTACCTAGTAGAATGCTACATTATGCTCTAAGGAAGGGACTGAATATCGCCAGCCATCCAAATGTAGAATCCAGTCCTTGTTCAGGGGAAAGAACATCCTAGTCAGATAGAGTGCCTATCATACATTTGCCCATCAAGAATACCTAGTTCCCTGAGCGGCAAGGTAACAATACCTCAGGATGTTGTACCATCCAGGAATTAAATAAAACATAGAGTCAAGATTTCCTCTCAAAAACTTCAAAAGAACATTTGCTTAGAGAACATCTTAATGTTCTCTGGAATTCAGAGAAATCCAGAGATTTGTGTTTACTACTATCTGTGACAGAACAAGAAAGTATAGTAAAAGTGATAAAAGATTGTTTTATAAAAAGAAAATTTCAGCTGTGATTAATCTGGAGTCATTCATACTAACCATATAACCAAGATGACTTAATGTTACTAAAGAAGGGCATTATTCAAAATGCAAATATAATACGGGGATTAAATCAACAGAAATTGAGTCATAATGAGATGGAAATAGGTGGAATTATGTGGACGTATGTGTTACTGCCTGAGAGTAAGGGAGAAAAGAAAAATAGAAAAATAAAAAAGTTAGTGGCAAAGTCCAATTCCTTGGGATTTGTAAAAAAAATATAAATAGCTTCAAGCCTTAAATGTAATAAATGATTTCCCAGTATAAAATTAACTTTCAGCTGGGTATAGTGTCATATGCCTGTAATTCCAGTACCTGGGAGGCTGAAAGAGAAGGATCAGAAGTTTGAGGTCAGTCTTAGCAACTTAGCAAGACCCTGTTTCAAAAGAAAAATAATAAAAAATAAATGAATTAAAAAATAAAAAGGGCTGGAGGTATAGCTTAGAGGTAGAATACCCCTAAGGTTCAATCCCTAGTACCACAAAAGTAAATAAATAAATAAGTAAGTAAATAAATAAATAAATAAATAAATAAAATTTAATCATCACCAATACCCTCCTGACCACCTGGCCAGGTCTTTCACTTCAGGTCAGACATTTAAATGTTTGATTTTTTTTCTTATCAGTATATTTGTTCTATACTGTCTTACAGAGATATGCCTAAATGTGCCTTTAGCGCTATAGCAATACATGTTGGTATGTCATATAAAATAACACGCATAATATGTTAAAGGAGTTTGACATTTTTCACTCATGGTCAACTGGTCATAAGAGGCTTGCTATGGGCTGCATGTGCAGGTTGAAAAAAAAGCCAGCAGTATTAAAATGTGGGCATGATCGGGAGTGAGTGATGTATGTCCTTATGAAACTTTCCAGGGTCTTCAGGTCTACTTGAGTTAATTCCATATATGGCATTTCTACTTCATGACAAAGTTATGCTAAACTCAATAAAAATATGGCCAAGAGGACCATATGGCAATAGATTTGTGATAAGTAGTTCAAGTTTCATGCGTATAGTATCGTAGGGTAGAAATCTGGTCTCTGTCAAACAGCACTTAGCAAACTAGGAACATGCATGGCGTCCTTTGCTGGGAAAGCAATGCTCTTACTTGGCCCCTATGATAGATGTTATTTAGTTGTCAGAGCTTCTTCCTGAGTTTTCATGGATTTATATTCTGCCCTCTGAAATTCATGCATTTTATGAAGCCATCTAGTTTGCCCATGATTCCTGCGCTTCAATATCAAACCAGGGAAATATAAGATGTAGAAGAGTTTGATGTGATTGGGAGGTTGAAATACCCATGGTCCCTGTTGAGTCACAGACCTGGAGTTGGTATGCAGGATGCTAAAAGAGTTCTGTTTCTGTCAGGCATATGCAAACTGATTCTGGAGTTCTCTATCAGAATTAAGAAAATTACATTTTCCAGACCAGTAGGTGAATGCCAAATACCAGGATATTTATTGATACACTTCAGTAAAAAGACCACATCTGTCACAATAATTCTTACTGAAGCCATTACTTCATGATAAATTCCCTGCTGTTCCAAGTCCCATTGATTCTCTTGGATTGAATGAAATATAATAGAAATTACTTTTCTTGCAAATTTCAGGTAACGGATAGTAATGTGAATCTCTGATTTTTCCAAAGGTATGGAATATTAATTGGTCTTTTGACCACATAAGAATTTACTCTAGCGGGGCATGGTGGCACATGCTTGTAATCCCAGTACTTGGGAGGCTGAGACAGGAGGATGGCAGGTTTGTAGCCAGCCTCAGCTACTTAGTGAGGCCCTCCACAACTTAGTGAGACCCTGTTTCAAAATAAAGAATAAAATATAGGGCTGGAGGTGTAGCTCAGAGGTAGAATGCCCCTGGGTTCAATCCCCAGTACTGCCAAAAAAAAGAAAAAGAATTTACATGTCAGGAAATAAGAATTTGACAGTTTCTGAGAATACCCATGATGATTAAGTGTTTGGGAGAAAAAAACTACAAAAATAATCTCTGATGTATTCAAACATGTTCTGGTCATAGTGAATTTTGATAAAAAAAATTACTTATCACCTGATCTTCACAAAGCTTTTCCTTTTCCCTAATGCATAGTAAACAGTTCAAGTCTCTTTGGTAAAGATTAGAAGGAAGTTTTACAATAAAGACAAAGTCATTACTATGGCCTCTTCTTTCAGTGGACTTAGGGTCTATAGAATGGCTCTACCTTGAGAATTTGGAGAGCAGAATATTCTCTTATTTTGTTGTTACTGTTGTGTTTGTTATATGAAACAGCAACTTGGGGGGTCAGCTTTCAGTGTATACCTAAAGGCCCTATGATTAATAAGCCACAGTTAATTTGGGGTGGTACAGGTCACTTTTACAGATGTGATTGGCCTGTCTTGTATTCTGGGAGCCACATCTGACTTGCATCTGGCAGTGAAGGGCCACCCTGTGTTCTGCCTCCTTGAGAATCTCCATTCACCTTAAAAATGAGGGTACTTATTTCAATAACAGTTCTTGTCCCTTTCTCAAGGAAAAAAGAAACACATTAAAAGTTTTTAGAACTGCCCTCACCAACCTGTTTTTCATATCTTAGTGGAAAATAGAGTCTCTTGGGCCTCACTGAGTGGCATAATCAAAATATGTGTTAGGCGAAGTACGCATTATAAATTGAATACAGCATTTCTTCTCCAAGTTTTGACTTCCTTTCCTCATATTAAAACAAGTGACTTCTGGCCTTTTAGTGTCTTGAGTGTGGGCTAGCATTGGATCTACATTTGCATTAGCCAATTTAGCACACTTTTATAGGATCATCCCAGGCCACCCGTGCTAGAACAATGAACCAAGGAATCTTGTTAGTATAGTCAGAGTTCATTAATTCTGCCAAGTTTAAAATTATAGACTATTCTTTTTAAACTAACATTTCCAAAATCTATTACATGGGGAGAGAAAAACCTTGCCATCATACACTTAGTGGTGCTCACGATTTCAAGTGTAGATTGAGTCTATCTATGTACGTATTTGCCAGGAATTCCTGAGTCTTGCTGTGAGATGGAACTGGAGCTACATCGATCCCAAGCCAGGCTGAAATATTTTGACACCTGGTGGTGGTTGTCAGGCTCTAACCTAAAATATAAGTGTATTGTTCTGGGGCTAGCTACGATGTTTGATAATATAACCATGGTTCCGGGAATGCCCATATAATTTATATACTTTTCTTATCCTGGCCCAGGAGAATACTAGCAGTGGGGAATCCACCACTTTCTCAGATTCTGAAGAGGGAATTCTGGCTGTTTCTCCTCCCAGCCTGCCCTTCTTCATGCCCTTTCCCAAAACAAGAATATTAGGCCTTTCTACTTAGATAAAAGAACCTTGTCAGGAGTTAAACAAATACCCAAAAAGCAGGTCATTTTACTGTGTGAGTTTCTTACATCACAGATAGTCTGTGGAAAGTTCTTCTATACCCAACAGGTCACTTATGAAAGGCACTTGATTGATTCCTCCAAATTTGACAGCAGAAATTTTTGTAAATTTTAAAATTTATAATATTTATCAATGATGAGTTATGAAGCTGAAAGAGATTTTTCTAAACTATTACAATATTTGTTCTGCTTGTTCATACTAGAGGAATAATTCCACTGTATTTCTATTCTCGCTATGCAAATACTTCTAAATCTTTTTGAAGAGGCATTCAAAAAGTATAAAGCCAAAATATATTAAGGTTTCATGAGAGAGTTTTTGTGTGCTTTGTAATGGTTCTAGGTTTATTTTTTAAAAGTTATTGTTTCCATCATCAGATCCCCCTTTCACCTCCCCACCTCCCTCAATTCAAATAATCCTTTATTCATATATGAAGTTATCTATTTCTTTTTTTTGTGTGTGGGACCGGGGATTGAACCCAGGGGCGTTCTACCTCTGAGCTACACCCCCGGCCCTATTTTTTATCCTTTATTTTGAAACAGGGTCTCACTAAGTTGCGGAGGGCCGCACTAAGTAGCCGAGGCTGGCCGCGAACCCGAATCCTCCAGTCTCTGCCTCCCAAGTACTGGGATTACAAGCGTGCGCCACCACGCCCGGCTGAAGTTATCTATTTCAATGTTATGATTATCTATAGGGAGGGGGAAGGAGTGGGGTGAGACCCAGAGGGAAACATACAACAAATGCTATGTGCACGCATGTTTCTATCATTCTCAATCTCACTATCATGTATAATTACAATGCATCAATAAAAATTATTAATTTATTGTGATACATTTTATCATTCTAGAAAAATATTTAAGCTCATATCTAATTTTGTTTTTATAATTCTGCATTTTTTCAAAAGAGAGACTTCAAATACTGTAGGCTTAAGACCCCACAAACAACAACAACAAACAATTTCCATTCCAACTCCTACTTAATACTGTAGGCTGCTATTTTTCTATTCCATAATTTTGTTCCAAAATCAATCTCAACACTAATTCCAAAAGCCTTCTATTTTTTCTGAGGCTTGATGTCTAAACTCTACTTTTCTAGTCCCAAAGAAAGAAAAAACCAACTCTTGCTAAGATAAGCGAAAATAATTTATTGGAAAAATATGGAGTGCCTTTTGGGGAAGAAATAAATTTATAGGAAAGTGAACCTGACCTTGGAGGCACTAGGAATTAGACCATTTCCAAAGGTTATACCCTATAGATACATTGACAGTCATTGCAGAGTGCTACCACAAGAATTAATCATTTCAAGCATGTATGGAGGGTAGCTGTACGGAAGTGGTTATCAATGTGTACTCAACAGCCAGACGACCTGAGTTCAAAGTATAACTCCACCATTTATTACCATGAGACAATTACTTAAAATCCCTGTGCCTTAATTTCCTCTTTTGTATGAGTAGCATCTTCCTTACTGAGTCATTAGGAAAACTAAGTAAGTTAATAGAAATAAGCATCTGAGTAGAACTGAGTACATGTGGGTGCTCATTAACCTTTGGCTATTAACTTTAGGATATAATTAGTCTCAAGATTAAAATTTAAGCATGAAAGAGACTGCAAGGTCTGACTAACAGTCAGTACCCCGATCAGGTCATGGATTCACTGTTTGATTGCTCAAACTGAATAAAATGAGAAAGGAATCATTTCCCAGAAGAAAAATTAATAGATTTCTATCTGAAGAGGGGGAAAAGGATGCTGGAAGCATGCAGATGCCCAGATGTCCTTTATAATTCCCCCACTTCATATTCCCATCTGTATATTATCCCCTACCCTGTATGATATTGTTATGTACTTATTTGTCTCCTTGTCTTTATGCTTTTGCTAGACTCTAAGGTCCTTGAAGACATGGTTTATGTTGTACTTATCTATAGGTCTATCATAATGTATGGCATATAGGTGCTCAGTGGATATACTTTTGAACAGATAAATTAATTAATTAATGAGTGAATGAATGAATGCCCAAAATAGATATTTAATTTTATATCCAAAATGCTATCAGTGTTTTTCACAATCCTTGATTTTTGCTCCTGAAGGCTTCTGTTCTCACCAAGTTTGAAATTCCTCCCTCTGCTGGTTTTGCTTAGCTCAAAAGGCTTTAATGTGCAAAATCATGGAGAACAATGTTACCATTTAAGTAATGGAGATGACAAAGTATTGGAAAATTTTAGGGTGGTATGGAGAACTACAGGGTCTTGAGAACATTGAAAAGGTGTTGATGGAAGATTGGCTGAAGTAATAAACCATGGAGGTCTATACTACTTAGTAAGTAAATCTTGGAGGAGGTTAATAATGTAGTTAATTGTGGGGGTTATTATATAGTCACATGATATTCAATTATTTGAGCTCAGAACATTATGTGAGGGTAAAAATGAGGATAGAAATGAGCATATTAATTTCCACTTGGATCATTCTGTTTGAGGAATGCCTTTTTATATAGTTTGCCGTGGTTCCTGAAAATAATGACAAGATAAGTGATAATTAGTGGTTTTATATATTTACTCACCATTTAGAATTAGGAAGAGAATGATTGCAGGGCCTTCATGCAATGGTGTCTCAAGAGATGTTTTTGACTTGAAATGAGGTGTTGTAACAGCAATTAAGGTTTCTGTCTTTCAATTACTAATGAAGTCATAAAGATGAGATCTTTTTTTCCTTTTTTCTTTTGCATATTTCCCCCAACAACCTCCCCATTTGGTGAGTGCAATGGGAATATGTAAACCTTAGTTTTTATCAGAGATCTTAATTAACCATCTACAAAAGCACTTTTAATAATAAAGGTAAGAAGATAGTTCCTATATAACTGCAGGAGGGAATCAAAAAATATCAGTGCTTAGGAAGAATGTGCAATAAATAGTCCTACTGACCTTCCCAAATATGTTATTTTATCAACAAATGGGTAGCTCTGACACAGATGAAAATGAGTATGGAATTTAGAAAGTTAATTTTAATAATATAAATATATTTAATAATATAAAATATTACCAACTGCAAATTTTTTAAATAATTGAGTCCTACTTATATATACTGTTTTAAAATTTGATAGAAGTTTAATACATATATGTTAGAAAGAAGAGATATAGTCTTTGCTGAGGAAATTATATGCATGTGTGGTGGGTGGTGAGAAAGATAGGTGTGATATGTGTGTGTGTGTGTGTGTGTGTGTGTGTGTGTGTGTGTTACAGGGTATTGAACCCAGGAGCATTCAACTTCTAAGCTAAACCCTCTGCCCGATTTTATCTTGAAACAAGGTCTTTTAAAGTTGCAGAGGGCCTTTCTATGTTGCTGAGGCTGGCCATGGACCTGAAATCTTCCTGTTGAAGCCTCCCAAATATTGGGATTACAGGCATGTTCCACCATGCCCATCTGTAGGTTTAATTTACAGATAGGCACAACCTACTCTCAAGGCATTTACTCCCTTTTAGGGAGACATACATTATATATAATAATACAATGTTTGTAAGATCAAACTTAGAAAACAATTTGAAAAAATATTAGTTGAAAGCAGTCACGGTCTTAAATATGAGAAAGGTAATATTTTATTACATAGCTGAATTTGGAAATTAAAACATATACTAGTATATACTAAAATTTTTACACATAACTATTTATTATTTTATTTTTAGTGCATTTAATCTGCTTTCTAAGTCAAAAGGGATATAAATTAGAAATAAAATACCTGCTTTATAATCTGTATATAGTATCTGTATACACATTGCAATGGCCAATATGCTAACATATGGGCCTTTTATAAATATTTTAAGTAGCTTTCAATTAATTAATTAATTTGACCATTTGGACTACGCAAATATTATAACACCACTTACTCTTTAGCAAGATCAAAATATGAATTATTCTTATATATTTTTCCTCAATGAATCATAGAAGGAATTACCATTGTTCCTCTTATTCTATAATTCTTTTTATAGATGGCAGAGAAAACCAGTGCCAAACAAGGTGGTCGAGTTTTTTTAAGAAAATTATTTAAAACACTATGAAGGTTACTGGATTATCTGTAGATATAATTAGAAAATGAACCAAATTATGTTATGATTTTTAATATTTTGACTTATTTGGACCAGAGTCCAGGTCCTGGCCAAGTGGAAAATGGCCTGCCAGTCGTGGACTCAGCCATTGTGACAAGCACTCATTTCCAGGTGGCTTTCCTTGTACATACTGGAAGAAAATGACAAATATAAGAATCACTTCAGAAACTCCCTCAAATTGTAAGAGAGTAGCCAGCATGGTGGCATATACCTTTAATCCTAGTACTTGGGAGACTGAGACAGGAGGATTGCAGGTTCGAGGTCAGCCTCAGCAACTTAGTGAGACCCTGTTTCAAAGTAAAAAAAAAAAGGGCTGGGGGTGTAGTTCAGAGGTAGAATGCCCCTGAGATCAAACCCCAATACCAAAGTAAATAAAAAATAAATAAATAAGATAAGAAAATATAGTCTATTGTCATTTTTGTCTTCTTGCTTATTCGCCATAGACCACTTGCTGCCAACATTTCTATCTGAGTCAGAACAAGCCATTATTTCACCTAATCTGAATGTTCTCTTCCTTTTGAGGTATGCTTCTGATGAGGTCCGTAAGCTGAGAGATATGAGGGAGAATATTTCTAGCTCTATTTCATATACTGCTGAGAATCCTGGTCCCATAAGAGAGGGAGAGAAGGAGAAAGACGAGTTGGCAGAATCTAACCTTCAAATTTGCCTAGACTTCCGGGGGTGGGGGGTGCAAGTTTATGTAAATCTGTTGACAAAGGGCCTCTCCTTCAAAGCTGCTTTTGCATTTCACAAGCTCAAACCTTAAGCTATTGTTTGGTAGTATAAATAATGGTTATATTAAAAGCACACTAAACATATGATTAAATTAAAACATGTTAGATTAAAATTTCAGAAAGCATTAAAATAAATTCTGAATTAGAAAAGGAATGTGTACACACACACACACACACACACACACACACACATTCTTCATCTATATGACTTCCCAGCACCAGCAGAACTTTGCTCCTAGAGCCTGAACATGAACCTGACTGAATGTTTCCACGATGACATCATCTCTTCCACTTACAGGATCACATCCTGCCTTAACCACATGCAGGCCCATAGGCAAGACAAGACTGTAAAAGGAGTCTAGCTGGGGAACTGTTTTCATGATATTTGATAGCACTAATTGTGGTCACTGCTTTCAAAGCACTCTGAATGTAGAACAATATGTCAAGAAAAGTCACTCTCACCATATGGAAAAGTGGGAAATTAATTATTTCAAAATGAGCTGTTACTAAATGCTTTGGAGAGAAATGCAAGTCATTTGAACAAATCGATAAATGAATATGCATGCTATTTCGCAAAGGTGAACATTCATACATTGTGTAAGAGCCTTTTTAAGAACTGAAAATCAGGAGGAAAGAATGGCTTTTTAGTTTAAAAATGTCTGAGGGTTGCTAGGTAATTTAAAATGTAAGTATTCACACTATTTGTGTGTGTGTGTGTGTGTGTGGTCCAAGGTATATGATACTGGTGCATTACCGAGTAATGGCATAATGTTTTTTAGATGAGGTAATTGAATTTACAGTGTCTAGAACTCTCCAACTATATCCTAAGTTTTTAGGGGGCTGACTATATGAATGCCTTCTATTGTTTCACTTAGCAGTTTGAAAAATGCATTACATGTCATGCGTGAAGCCATCTCGAATGTGTTTTGTGTTTATATTACTTTGCTGGTCATGTCTAATTTCACACCAGCATGGGCTGCTTGTCTCCAGGATGCCTTGCTAGCATTATTGCTCCATATGACAAATACATAATATTATAATTTGCATATCTTGAAGCCAAAGGAAAAATAACAAAATCAGCTTGATCATACTTTTTAAAAGTCTCACCTTTGTCATGAAAAGGAAGAAAAGAAGTTTAAAGTGGGGATGAACCTACTCAATAAATTCATAGGTTTTATGAAGGATGTGAGAGAAATTATGCATAGATTTTCCTTCCGGATTAGAAATAATGAATCCTGTTTTTGCCATGCTCACTTGGACAGTTGGTTGTAGCCTCTGGATCCTGTTTCACCATGTTCCTTTTAAACACATGAAATAAAGCATGTAATATTATAAACACAACATAAGGCAGACTAGTTTTATTGAAAGAGACCTTGGAAGTCTAAATAGTCTTTACAGCATGAAAAATAAACACGAAAGCACATTTTAAAATAACGCACTATGTTTGCATTAAAAGATAATTGAACATTGGTTCTAGTAAACATTGTAGTAGTTTCAAAGTTGAGAAGAGAGGAAAGCCAGTATTTTTAGATATTTGCAACATTCATAATATAAAATAAAAACTTAAATGCTTTCTCTTGATAAGAAAGCTACTGTGTTTTTGTATATATTCCTAACAAAAGGAATACTAAACATCATGTAGATGCTAGTGAAAATAGAGATAATTTTTTTTTTTGCTCATTTCAAATTCATGGTCCTCCCAGAATGAGAACTCTTTGTTCTCAACCCAGTGAAGAGAATTGTCATAACCATGCAAACCCCAAACAGATTTTTGCAGAATAAACAAAGTGCAGTGGGGGAATTAAAGCAGGAGAGATAAATATTTACATTTTATCTATATAAATAATGTGTGTGGAAATTTATATAAATTGAATCTCTCTAATCTGAAAACCTTAAATGCTCTAATACTTGAAGTATTTTTAAGCACAGACACGATGCCACAAGTGGAAAATTCTACACTTGACTTCATGTGACTGGTCACAGTCCAAATGCAAGTCACTGAAAATAGTGTATAAAATTACCTTCAGGGTATGTGTATAAGGTGGATGTTAAACATAAATCAGTTTCTTATTTAGACTTGACCCCCCCGAAGATATCTCATTATATATATATGCAAATATTCTGAAATCTGGAAAAATCCAAAATCTGAAACACTTCTGGTCCTAAGCATTTTGAAATTTTGGATAAGGGATATTTGACCTTAACATTTTGGATAAGGGATAAGGAAACAAACTACACACTGTTCCATGTTCTCATATTTCCTATTTTAAACTTGTTTGAAGATTGAAAAGTAGATATCTGATCCTTTTTTCAGTCTTAATGAATGCCATGTGATAGGATAATAAAGCCAACATTTCTAGGTACTTACTCTGTGCCAGTCAGACATTGATTAAATCATCAGATAATTTAAGTCAGATCATGTGGCTTCTTTGATCACAGTTCTCCAGTGGAACCTTGATTTGCTTGGATTAAAAGCCAGTCTTTACTTCAGCCTACAGGTCCTTCATGCTCCATGCCCCGGGTCCCTGTCTGATCCCACTTCTATGAAGTCTGTCCCCCTCACTTTTCACTTTGCTGCAGCTGCCCTGGCTCCCTTTGCACTCAGCAAGAAGCTCCCACCTACCACAGGGCCTTTGCAATTATTCTTCTATCTCCCCGGAGTGTTCATTCCTCATGTATGTGTGTGACTTGTTTCTTACTTTCCTCAGGTCTCTGCTCAAGGGTCATCTTTTTGTTGAGGACTTCCCTGACTGACCAACCTACATAAAGCATCTTTCAAGGACGCTTTCTAACTGATAAACATTTATTAACTGTTAATTATGTACAGGGTGCCGATAAATAAGAAAGGAATAAAGCATCACTATCTTCTCTCAAAGAGCGTATGGTTTAAGTGGGTAAAATATGAATATATAAAATACAGATATAAATGGTAAATGCTAAATAAATGACATATGAGACATTAGTGGTTCTCAAATTTTGTATCACCATAGCATTCATTACATTGTTGACAATCAGTTACTCAACAAATATATACTAGATACATAAACAGGGAAGATGCCAGATATGCCAGATGCTGACATTATCCCTGCCCCTGTACATTAGCAGGGAGAAAAGCATTAAGTGAGTACTTAAACAGTGAGTTTCAACTGTTATGTATAAATATGGGAGAGTCCAAGTACATGAGTGACTTTCAGAGGAGCACCTAGCCTAGTCTTGCCAAAAAGAAAATATAGATAATTCTGAAGCAGTGATGAGAATTAGCCAACCAGAGAGAGAATACAATGTGCCTCATTGTACAACTGCAAACAGACATGAAAACCCTCAGAGGGGAAGGTGCATGGCTACTTTGAGGAAGTAAAGGAAAGTGAGGGTGTCTGAATACTCGAATGTCATGTGAGAGTGTCAAGAGATGAGACGGGAACTAAGGCTTGTCCTAAGAAACTCGTTATGCCATTGGAGCATTTTAAACAGAAGCATGACAGAAGCTTATGAAAAGATGGCATTAGACATGCAGAGAATGTATAGGAAGGAGGAAGTGGGATGAATTGAGGACCCCAGTTAGGAAGCTACTGTCAAGATCACATAAAAGATAATGATCCCTGAGCCCAGGGTGGTGGCAGTAGAACCAGAAAGAAGTAGATGGCTTTGAGTTTTGTTGAGACTAGGCAGGACTTGGTGATTAACTGTATAGCATGGGCAAAAGAGATTTGTCCAGGGTTTACTACTTGAGGAAATGAATGAATGCAATGCTTTATTTTGTCATTGGAATGACAGGCAAAGAGTAGGATTGGGTGGAAGTCACTGGTTACTGTGCACGTGTGCAATTACACTCATGGGAAGCCCTGGGTTATGAGTCCTGTGGTCTCCCTGTCACACTACTTCTTTCTTTTCTGCCCAGATTTTATTTTGTGTGTGTGTGTTACTGGAGATTGAATCCAGTGTTGTTCTACCTCTGAGCCATACCCCCTACCCTATTTTATTTTTTATTTTGAAACAGGGTCTCACTGAGTTGTGGAGGGCCCCACTAAATTGCTGAAGCTGGCTGCAAATCTGCAATCTTCCTGTCTCAGCCTCCCAAGTACTGGGATTAGAAACATGCACCACCATGCCTGGCTCAAGGAAATGTTTAAAGAAATAAATAAGGGTGTACTCCAGAGATAGCTGTGAATTTACCTTGACATGATTCTTAAAAGATATTTCACTGATAATGGCATATAATTACAATGCACCAATAAATGTATATAAAATAAATGAAAGGAAAAATACAGCACAGCTGTTTAAAAAAAGATATTTCAAGCCCGGCGTGGTGGTGCACGCTTGTAATCCCAGTACTTTGGGAGGTGGAGACCGGAGGATCCGGGTTCGCGGCCAGCCTCAGCTCAATCTCTCTCTCTCTCTCTCTCTCTCTCCCCCCCCGTCTCTCTGTCTCTCTGTCTCTCTCTCTCTCTACCTAGTGACTCCCTCTGCAACTTTGTGAGACCTGGTTTCAAAATAAAGTATAAAAAAATAGGGCCGGGGGTGTAGCGCGGAGGTAGAACGCCCCTGGGTTCAATCCCCAGTACCGCAAAAAAAATAAATAAATAAAAATAAAAAAAGATATTTCAGTCATGAACAGTTTAAGATACTTTTTAAAGTCACAAGCATCTATAGACTTAACTCTCGTCTGATCTTAGACATGCCATTGTATTTTTGACCTCTGCTGAGACACACAGTAAATTCCATAAGGATTCAGGAAACAAGTCAATTTGCTAGAGTACTTGAGGAAGTTTTCATGGAAACAGTGGAATCTGACTCCTCTTGACCTGGGTGCACCTAGATGGACTGACAGAAATTTCTTGCAAATGACCAACTGAAGTCACTCCTGGTACTGACTGAACTAAATGCTGAAATTGGAAAAATGCAAGCATATCCTAGGGATCCTGACTAGAACATGTGACAACAGACACACATAATGAGGGAATGATTGAAATTACTATCATTTTTTAATTTGGGGAAAGAATGACAATGAGGAGAGAAAAGTAAAACAAAGAAATTCTGTTTTTATTGGAGGGGTTATAATGACAGGAGAGGGATATCCTGGATGGCATGATATGTAGGTAGAAATTATGGGTATTTTTGAGGTTATGCTTATGCATTTTACTAATTGTTAAAATCCCTAAGAGTTTCATTGAAGCCCCCCCAAATAAATTTTATTTCAATTCATCAACTTTCCATTGTTTCTAAGGAACACATGTTTACATTGTACGATGTACCAGGCAGTATTTCCAGAACTTCCCATGTAAAGCTCACAGAAACCCTGTGGTGTAAATACCCTTTTCCATCTCACAGATGAAGTTGACTTAACTTGGCTGAAGTCACACAACTAGTAAGGGAAATCTCAGGATTCATACCCAGGCAGTCTATCTCTAGATATAGCACCTACATCTACTCTACTCTGTCACCCCTTACTGGTGGCGGTGTATTATTTAGTTATACTCTTATGGTATTTATTCAACACATATCCCATAAATGCTATTTGATAGGTATATACTAGGTGCTGGGGAGAGAACAATTAGAAAACCCAAGAACTACTCCATTCCTTATGAAACTTATAGCCGGGAGGGAGGGAAAGTCACTAGTCAATCACTTTCAGGAACATGGTAGAAGGGACACTTGAATAATATGGATTTTACCCAATTAAAAGGAAGTGTGAGGGGCAGTGTTTTGGTTGATCCTTTTTCTGGGACCTGCAGCTCTTTGAGCAAAAAAGAATGGGAAAGGCAGAAGGAACAGTTATATGTAAGGGCCATGTGATGGAGGTAGCATGGAGAGAAGGCAGGAGTGGGAACAAAAGCCAGTATGGCTTTAGAAGAGAGAGAAACAGCTGGGCGTGGTGGCGCATGCTTGTAATCCCAGTACTTTGGGAGGCAGAGACCGGAGGATCCGGGTTCGCGGCCAGCCTCAGGGCTCTCTCTCTCTCTCTCTCTTTCTCTCTCCCTGTCTCTCTCTCTCTCTCTCTCTCTCTCTACTTAGTGAGGCCCTCCGCAATTTTGTGAGACCCGGTTTCAAAATAAAGTATAAAAAAATAGGGCCGGGGGTGTGGCGCGGAGGTAGACTGCCCCTGCGTTCAATCCCCAGTACCGTAAAAAAAAAAAAAGAGAGAGAGAGAGAGAAACAATGGCACTAGATAAGACCCTCTGCAATTAGGAGCCAGGATAAGACAAATTGTGGAAACTAAATGATAAGAAGCTAAGTCTTGAGCAAGGCCTGGTAGTGCACACCTATAATCCCAGTACTTGGGAGGCTGAGAGAGGAGGAGCAAAGGTTTAAGGATAGCCTCAGTAACTTAGTGAGAGACCCGCAGCAGCAACTTAGTGAGATCCTGTTTCAAAATAAAAAAGACTGGGGGTGTAGCTCAGAGGTAGAATACCCCTGGGTTTAATCACTAGTATCAAAAGAAGAAGAAGGAGGAGGAGGAGGAGGAGGAGGAGGAGGAGGAGGAGGAGGAAGAAGAGAAGGAGAAGAAGAATCTTTGTCTTATTCCTATAAGCACTGGAAAGTCACTGAAGAGCTTTAAGAAGGGGAAAAATAATCAAATTTGCCTTTTGAAAATGCCATTCTGATTAAGGGTATGGAAATCAAAGGTGAATGCAGAGCATGATAATAGGAAAAATCAGAAAGTTGAGAAAAGCATGTTATTATCAAATCACCATACATATATAGAACATTTGTTTTAAATTTTTGTTTTTCCTACATACATATGTAAGCTTATTAGGATAATTATAGAGGTGACCATGTAACTAACATTTAATACTCATAAGGGCTTTTGCAATGAAAGAAGTCATGTATATAAAAATTATCATTAATGAAAATAAGCTATGACCTAGGATTAATACTAGATACTTTTTAGAACATCTTGTTTAACCCTGAAAATATATTATAAATGTTGGACCTTTAGTTCAAAAAATAGTAGATTAAGTAACTGTTCTTGGTCACCATCAGTCAACTGATGAACACTCATAGTGTCCCAAAATATTCTGCGGTGCAAACTAACAAAAATGACAACTGATAGACACTCACAGTATACCCAAAATATTCTGCAGTGCAAACTAACAAAAATGACAACACCAGTGACAACTACAGAAGCAAAACACAGCCTTTTAAGAGTTTAGGAATCTGTCAGCCACTAAAATACATTGGGTTTCCTGGAACTAATTCATAAAATAGTTTTCAACTTCTGAAAATGTATTTCTCTGTTGGATATTTTACAGATAGATACCAAAAAAGTAGCTTGGATTTGCTGTAATCACAGAGAATCAGGAAGCTGAGGCAGGAAGACTGCAAGTTCGAGGCCAGCCTGAGAAACTTAAGAGAGACCTTGTCTCAAAATAAAAAATAAAAAGGGTCAGAGATTGTAGCTCATTGGTAGAGTATCCCTGGGTTCAATTACCAGTACCACACACAGTAGCTTCAACTAAAACATTAGAATTAGTGACTTGTAAACTCAAGATTCATTGCCAATAATTATAAATTAGTACATCCTAGAATATGTGAAGTGTTTTCTGGAAATAAAAATTCTAGATATAGTTTAAAATAATTTTCTAGACTACTTTCATAAGGTAATTAACTCCCCAATTAAAGAAGGGATACAGAAAACTGATGTATATTGTCAAAAACATTTTTTAAACTATCACCAACTTGATCAATCTAGTATAATTAATTATAAATAGTTACTACTAAATTCATTGAGAATCTGAGGGACCATCACACTTGATATTGATAATGCCTTCCTCTCCTAGAGAAATCTTTTACACTCCATTTCATGTTCTACTCTTCCAGTCTTGCTACTCTACCTGTAATTTGAAAATCTCCCAAGATGGAGGTGGCCAGAGAGAAATGGCTGTATTTGCTTTTGTAGAATTGTAACTTTTTCCCTTCAATCCATCCTTGACAACAATGACATATTATTTTTCGAAAGCTCACATAATTTGGTTACTTCTTAGTTTAAAATGTTAAAACCTTTTATTGCTCTCCATTATGAAGATTGAGATTGTACACTGTTGACAGTGTGCTTCTGTCCATATACCCAGTTATTAAAAATCAGGCAAATTTCACCTAAAGATATCTGGATTTCCTAATTTTTTTTTTTCTGAGAAATTGGAAGGTCCGACAATATTGGGACTGTATTTGTCTCTGGCAACCATGAGTCAGAACTGAATACATATGGATGGATGCCCCTCCTGGACACAGCTTGAACTCTTCAGTTTCCCAGTCAAAACCACTCCCTGTAGTCAGTCCCCTGTGGCCATTCCATTTTTTATTTCATCTGCTTGGCTTCTTCTGAGTCTTTTAGTTTATAAACCCTGGTTGTAATTGTAGTCATCCTTGTCAGGCCAAAGAGACACTTTGTGATTCTGTCCTGGTCAACTTTCCTCATCTCATCTCATCTTCACTTGCAAGTCCCATGCTTGTTTAAGGCTGGTCAGATGTTTAACTTTCTGGAAGACCCTTCCCTTTTTTGTGAGTGCTTGAGGTCCTTCAGTTCAGTAGGTAGCTGGTCCTTTGTAAGACCTTCTATACTGATGCCTAGTCCACCCCTTTACAGAGTTAAACACTGACATTTAAAGTCCCCAAAGAATAAGGTTAAACCACAGCTTAAACTTCTGTCTTTCTTACAATGTGACATCATGATTTTTTTCAGTCTTTTTCAACAAGATGTGAAGAATCTCTAGATAACAACTTTAGCTATTCTTTTTTGCCTTTTATTCCTCAGTGCCCAGTGTTACAACTGGTACCGAGTTGTAGTTTAATAATGCTTAGTTAAATTGAATCATTAACTTTCTATTAAAAATTTTAGATAGCTTCCCAATTAATTAAAGTATAGAACTAGATTTGGGAGGTTTTAGAAAGCAAATCCCTATTATTCATGTGTAACCAATTAATTGGGAGAACAGAAACTTTTCATAGTAACATTAGATTTGGACAATGATTCCTATGTTGATGTATTCATTAATTAGGCACAGAACATATAAAAATGGAAGGAAGGTATTTGTTGTAAAACTATATGAGACTTTGTTTTCTTCTTTGTGAAGTACTTGGTGCTTCTTCAACAATCATTGATGACATAGTAAATTTTTATAGACTTAATTTTTTTCAGCTTTGCTCAGGGATAATTGCAAAATTGTATTTGTAGTGTACAATGCAATCTTTTGACATTGTATACCTTATGAATTATAAAATCAATATAATTAACATGACCATTACTTCATCTTTTGAGATGAGAACATGAAAGAATTGTTCTCTTAGCTATGTTCAAGTATATATCATTATTAAACATAGTCACCACACTGTAACCAAGTGATGGTTCTATGTAACCAAGTATAAACTTTGTGCCCTGGGACCTGCACCTCCCATTCTCAACCCTCCCTCGTCCAGTCCCTCAGAGCCACTGCACTATTTCCTGTTTTTAGGAGTTTGACTCTTATTTATTTATTTATTTATTTATTTATTTGCAGTACCGGGGATTGAACCCAGGGGCATTCTACCTCTGTGCTACACCCCCAGCCCTATTTTTTTATACTTTATTTTGAAACCGTGTCTCACGAAGTTGCGGAGGACCTCACTAGGTAGAGAGAGAGAGAGACAGGGAGAGAGAGAGAGAGAGAGAGAGAGCTGAGGCTGGCCGTGAACCCGGATCCTCCGCCTCCCAAAGTACTGGGATTACAAGCATGCGCCACCACGCCTGGCTCTGACTCTTTTATTTATTTAATTAATTTTACTTTTAATATAGTTTTATTGGTGCGCTGTAATTATACATCATAATGAGGTTCAGAGTGATAGAAACATACATGCACACAACACTTGATGTGTTTCCCTCCAGATCCCAAGTTTGACTCTTTTAGATTCCAAATGTTAGAGAAGTTTTAGTTTCCCATCGAAATTGAGTGGAAAGTACCCCACAATGGTACATTTGTTGCAATACATGAGCCTATGTTAAAACATCATTATTACCCAAAGACCATAGTTTACATTAGAGTTCACTCTTCATATTGAACATGCTATGAGTTTTACTCCAGGCGTGGTGGTGCACGCATGTAATCCCAGTACTTGGGAGGCTGAGACAGGAGGATCACAGGTTCAAGGATAGCTCTAAGCAAAAGAGCATGGCTCTCAGCAACCTAAAACAAAGATTAAAAAAAAGAAAAAAAAGGGTGGGAGGGGCTGGGGTTGTAGCTCCAAGGTAGAAAGGTAGAATGTCACTGCATTCAATCCTCAGTACCAAAAAAAGAAAAAAAGAAAAAAATCCACCTGGTATGGCACCAATACAGTATGATATAGAATAGCTTCACTGACCTTAAAATCCTGTGTGCTCAGCATTTTAATTCCTCCTCCTTTCTGTTCTTTGGTCTTTTTATTGTCTTCAGAGTTTTGCTTTTTCCAGATAGTTATATAATTGGAAGTACACAGTATGTAGCTTTTTCATATTGGCTTTCTTACACTTAGTAGTTTGCACTTAACTTTCTTTCTTTTTTTTTTTTGCGGTACTGGGGATTGAACGCAGGGGCGTTCTACCTCCACGCTACGCCCCCGGCCCTATTTTTTATACTTTATTTTGAAACCGGGTCTCGCGAAGTTGCGGAGGTCCTCACTAAGGAGAGAGAGAGAGAGAGAGAGAGAGAGAGAGAGAGAAAGAGAGAGCGAG
>PVJS01034453.1:0-21570 GCA_004027185.1 Glis glis | reverse complement strand
AGAGAGAGAGAGAGAGCTGAGGCTGGCCGCGAACCCGGATCCTCCGGTTTCCGCCTCCCAAAGTGCTGGGATTACAAGCGTGCGCCACCACGCCCGGCGCTCCCAGCTTTCTTTATGGTCCTCCGTAGCCCTAGTCCTGCGTGCTCTAGGCCATCTTCTTGGGTTAGCTTGACAAAGCTCCAAAACACAATGCTGCAAGCTCCCTTGTTACCCGCATCTGCTAGAACTTTTATATGTTAGATCGCACTGTTTGGCAAGGGTCTACCCAGTCCAGGCAAGCAGGAGTAGCTCAGAGGCCTATGTGCAGCCTCCCCTCCTTATACTTTCATAGAGTGAATCAGGAGAAGCGGTGACCAGAGGCTCTTGGAAATTTTTCGTAATGTTGTGGCTTTCTGGAACTTAACTGGCTTATTCTATGGTCACCATTCAAACTTGTGGTTGTTTAAAAATGTTCCATAGTTTTGTTTTGGTTCCCCCAAATTAAATTCATGTGAAGTCCCCTTTGGTCAAAAAGTCACAGTGAATGCCACTGTCCCCTCCTGATGCCAACCTGGTGGACGCCTCCCACTGTTGTGTAACTGCCCAGACTGTGGTCTCATTGCCCTGCTATTCTGTGGACAGATTGTTCTGAGACAAGTGTTTTCCAGACTGGTATAATTTGTCTTTCTTTTTGTTGGCTGATCTTATAAACTGCTAATGTTCATGTTCTCTGCCTCAAGCTGCATTTTAATATTTGTTAATATTTATCAGTTAGTAATAGTTTAGGCAAATATATCTTACTCATTCAACAAGTATTAACTGAGTGCACTGTTTAAAATGCTTCAGGTAACAGCAGACAAAAAAATCCTTCCCTTCATGGGGCTTACATCAAATTTATTTTTATTAATGTATAATTGCATGATTATAACATTATGAAATTTTATGAGATCATGATACCTCAGTTCAATTTAGAAGATATGTTAAACAAGTCATATTGGGCATATACATATATATATATATTTTTTTTTTTCTTTTTAGAAGCTTCAATACAAGCTAAGTTTCTGGTTTTTTTTTTTTTTTTTTTTTGCGGTACCGGGGATTGAACCCAGGGGTGTTCTACCTCCGCGCTACATCCCCGGCCCTATTTTTTTATACTTTATTTTGAAACTGGGTCTCATGAAGTTGCAGAGGGCCTCACTAGGTAGAGAGAGACAGAGAGAGAGAGAGAGAGAGAGAGAGAGCGAGAGAGAGAGCTGAGGCTGGCCGCAAACCCGGATCCTCTGGTCTCCGCTTTCCAAAGTACTGGGATTACAAGCGTACGCCACCACACCCGCAAGTTTCTGTTTAATTTGAAGTTTGTTTTGCTTTGTTCTGTTTGAGCTGAAGATTGAACTCAGGGCATTGTTTATGCTAAGCAAGCACTCCACCAATGACCTACATCCCCAGTCCCCATTCCTGTGGAGGTTTCCATGAGAATAACATTATTCAAGTTCCATGACAGCAACACAGAGATGGCCTTCCTGGTGTTTTCTAGGTAATTTTCACAATGTCCTTCTTTTAGTATATTTTTGTCTCTGTTGCTTACCTAGAATTGTCAAATCTCTGACAGCCCCCCCCAAATATATATATAGATATATAGATAGAGGGATAGATATAGGCTTCAAACCAGCCACCGCCAGATGCACCAGGGACTGCAGGTGGCAGTGTGAGAGGCTTTGTAACTGGCCCCACCACAATCCCAGCCAATGTCACCTTATCAGAGAGCCCTCCCCCACCCTATCTAAAACAGCACAGCCCCAGTCCTTCATTCCCTTAATCCTTCTTTTTTTTGCGGAACTGGGGATTGAACCAGGGGCATTCTACCTCCGGGCTACACGCCCAGCCCTATTTTTTATTCTTTTTTTTTAAACAGGGTCTCACTAAGTTGTGGAGGGCCTCAGTAGCTGAGGCTGGCCGCACACCTGCGATCCTCCTGTCTCAACCTCTCAAGTATTGGGATTACAAGCATGTGCCAACATGCCAGGATGCCTGGCTCCTTAACCCTTCTTTATTGTTATTCATAGTGCTTGGAGCCAAATGACATTACATAACATTTGGTTTCTGGCCTCTTTTCACTAAAATGTAAATTTAACAGCAGAGTCTCTGTCTTGTTCATTGTATTGAAAAAGGCCTGGCAACCAGTCCATACTCAATATATATTTATTGAATGAATGAATGAATGAATGAATACTTTTGTCTGAGCATTCAGTAGAGGAACAACCTGGGACACTATACATTTACCCAGCAACCAAATTTGGGGTACATTTTTGTTTTTGTTTTTTTTTTGGTACTAGAGATTGAACTCAGGGACATTCTACCTCTAAGCTATACCCTCATCCCTTTTTAGTTTTCATTTTGAAAAAAGATCTAAGTTGTTGAGAGCCTTGCTAAGTTGCTCAGACTGGCTGTGAATCTGCAATCCTCCTGCCTCAGCCTCCCAAGTACTGGGATTACAGAACTAAACTACCCAGGGTAGTTTAGGTATATATATATATATATATATATATATATATATATATATACCTAAAAAAAATATATATATACATATTTTTTTTTTTTGCAGTACCGGGGATTGAACCCAGGGGCGTTCTACCTCCGCGCTACACCCCCGACCCTATTTTTTATACTTTATTTTGAAACCGAGTCTCACGAAGTTGTGGAGGGCCTCACTAAGTAGAGAGAGAGAGAGAGAGAGAGAGACAGAGAGACAGAGAGAGAGAGAGAGAGAGAGCACTGAGGCTGGCTGCGAACCCGGATCCTCCAGTCTCCCAAAGTACTGGGATTACAAGTGTGCACCACCACGCCCGGCTCGGGGTGTATATTTGACTAACCATTATTTTAGTTATTTGGAGGGATAATTATATATAGTTTCTAGGAACTACAGTCAGCTTACTATATCAGGAGGATATGAGAAGGGGTGTAACGAAGGGGACTTCCAATACCCATAATAAGATGAACTCGTAAAGATCAATGAGTACTAATGGGGAAATCAGCCTCATAAACTGTAGTAAGTGAGAATGGGTTTAAGGAAGTATTGATATGGGAATACCTGGTAACCTTCTGACCCAGGGCAGTGCATGATTAAGCAATGGATTTCCTGGATCATGGTAAACAGAATTTCCTCTGTGCTGTTTATGAAAGATGAAACACAGTGTTCTACATTTCAATCTATTGTTGTTTCTTCAGGGATGAGCTCGCTCTAGTTAGTCCCCCAGCCAGGCCATTCTTTGGTAAACTCCAGCCACCATGGCTATCAACCAAGAGTGGTTTGTACTCTAGTCTTTCTTGCAAAACATTCAGTAAATATTTGGGCTTTTGACCTCCCTGATTTTGCAAATCATAACTTTGTTTACCAGGTGGAGGTCACAGGCCTCCACCACACAAGGTAAAGCATACACAACGACCTAAGTTTGAAGACAGCTGAAATGTGTCACCTTTGGTGGTTGAAGCAAGGTCCTTCAAGATGTCAATAAGAAGTTGATCTTTGAACACAGCACATTCTATGTGGATTTAACTCTGAATGGACTATAGTGGAATCACACTGAGGTAATAAACTACCCTAAGTGGTTAGAATTTAAAACGATGATCCAAATCTTTAAAGGTTTTGTTTGTCCTTACTCAAGGTTGCAGGTTAAAGCAAATGTGGGCATTAAGCAAGATAAGATGAATTGTTTTGTGGCTGGGATGACATTTTCCATTCTTCTTACTTGCCTTCTTTGGGAAAATATACTTCTCCAAAGATAGTTTGTATGACAATATGATGAGGGCTTTCCACAGATAGAGGGCCATCCATTTTCGCCATAGGCCCCAGCTCTCCTCAAAGGCCTGAGAGACTCCTTCTTCCCAGAGCACATCCTTGTGAATATAACTTGGTCCTTCCGTGTTTTATTTTTTATAATCCAACCCAAGCTGCTGCCCTGCCCCCAGGGGGAGAGTCCATCTTCCTTGTACATCTATGTGATTTTTCTGTCTTTGATTATTAAGTGAAACTAAAAGCTCTTTGTTCATAGACGACCAACAAGTCATTTCCATTTTCACTTTCCATGGGCTATTTTTATACACAGAGCAAATATTCTCACTGACACCCTGTTGCCCCATTGGGGTATTTTTACTATTAGGGTGGACTGCTTTTCAACGTACCAGCAGGTCATTTCCTTTCTGCCTAGTTTGAGGAAATACAGTTCTAGGAGTTAGGCTATAAATTTAGCTTCAATCTATAAATGGTTTACTTATTAGAAAAATAGATGTTTTGTTGTCAGAAGATTTGAGCTTCCTTGGACCATCCAAGGTATGCATCTTTCCTTAACCTGCTGAAAGAACTCAATTCATAGAGTCCTATTGAATTTGAACCACGAGATTGGCATTGAAAACTGCTTCCATCTAAAAGTGGAATGAAAACACAAACTGATCATAAAACAATAAAAATCTAGGTTTGTTCCGGATGTGGTGCCACACATCTGTAATCCCAGTGCTCAGGAGGCTGAGACAGGACGATCGTAGTTTCAAGGCCAACCTCAGCAATTTAGGGAGACCCTGTTTCAAAATATAAATAAAATAGAGCCAGATTTGGTGGCACAAACCTGTAATCCTAGTACCTGGGAGGCTGAGACAGGAGGATCGCAGGTTGGCAGTCAGTCTCAGCAACTTAGGAAGACCCTCTGCAATTTAATGAGACCTTGTTTCAAAAATAAAAAATAAAATAAGGCTGGAGGGTATAGCTCAGAGGCAGAATGCCCCGGGCTTCAATCCCCAGTACCACAAAAATAAATAAATAAAATAAAATAAAATAAAATAGGGCTGGGGGTATGGCTCTGAACACCTCTCAGTTCCATCAGCAGTACCCCCTCCACACACGTATCGAGGTTTGTTAAAGACTGTAAAAGATCACAGCCAACTTTATCTCTACCCCAGAGAAGGAGATACAAACAGATAGATGTAAATACATGTTCATGCAGTCACACACACTCTTATACACATACATGTACTTTTTAAAAATCTATTAACCTTGCTAAAACCTCATTCTGTCAGTGGATAACTTTGATTCTTGTAACATCTTGCATCTGTGTATCGCTTTAGATTAACAAGTGGTTCATAATTAGATAGAGAGTCATGGTCAAAGGCACAGGTTGGGTGGCACGGGTTTGGGCTCCATGGGATTAAGTCCCTGTTCTGGCACGATGGCCTTGCTTATGTCACATAACCTCTGTGTGACTCTCTTTTCTCATTTATATGATTATATTTACCTCCCAGGAGTAAAAGAGGGGATACACAAAATGACAAGTAAACTGCAGCCTGACATCTAGCATGAAGAAGGTGCTCAAAATTGGTGGCTCCTTATGTCATTCCTTCAGTCGTATGTCATTTGTCACCAGGTCAAGGAGTCATCTTCAGGGACAAACTAACTCTACAGAGTCAAATTCAAATTCAGAAAATAATTTTGGAGCAGATACACACAACACAGATAAGGGATCACAAGGGAAATGGTCAATTTAAAGGAAGACCATTAGAGGTAGATATGCTTTCTAATCAGAACACAGTTGGATGATAGGGAATTTGAAAAATTATTTCTTCAATAAATAAGCCCATTTACCTCTGAATCAAATTATTATTTGTCTTGGGTATTACCTATACTATTTTCTCAGAAAACAGATCTCTAAGTGGAGGAAATTTTTTTAAAAAACATTTTTATTTCCTGGAATCCATTAATCATTTATAATTTATCGGAGAAAAAGTTGGCTCAACCATAGATGAGAACAGCTAGTTAAAATTTAATAAGCCTAAGTGATACTACACAACACAGGACCAATGTGCATCACTAAATAGCCACAGGCCATTTTTTCTCATAGGTTATCTTGTCTAATACAATTCTGATTTAGAATTTGAGATTGTGGTGAGAAGTAAATCATTTTTCTGAAATTCTGATAATACATCTCAGATTCCAATGCAAGTCAGTAAAAGGTCAAGAATACAAACATTCAAGCTGGGCGTGGTGGCGCACTCTTGTAATCCCAGTACTTGGGAGGCTGAGACAGGAGGATTACAGGTGCGAGGCCAGCCTTGGTTACTTAGTGAGGCCCTCCGCAACTTAGTGAGACCCTGTTTCAAAATAAAGAATAAAAAAAATAGGTCTGGGGGTGTAATGAGAAGGTAGAATGCCCCTGGGTTCAATCCCCAGTACCACAAAAAAAAAAAAAAAAAGACAAGCATTCCAAGGCAAAATGGTATAAGATGGAATTTTTAATTTCCCCAATTTATCAACCTTGTGCATATTATATATACTGATAAGTCTAAAGAAACTTTATGAAGTTAAAAGTTCTTAACCAAACCAGTTGCTGAATGAATTGTTCCCTTAAATTCATCGAGTTGATATTTTATGTTCTTTAGTAAAAAGATCCACAATGCAGGTGTACATTGCGACAGACTTTGCCTGAGCACTGTCACTGATTGCAATGCATGTTCCAGCAAGGCTTGCAGCCTAGTTCTATCATCACTTGATCTTTGGTTGGTGGGATTAATGTAGAGGAATTTCCACCTGAATTAGATAATAGAGTGCTTTCTTTGGGGAGCTTTCCAGACTGCACTTGGTTGCAACAGATTATTTATTAAAGAGAACTTCCTAGAGCTGGAACAACAAAGCTGGTTCCCCATGAATCAAATATATCAGTAATGACCCCTCTTACAATTCCAAGAAATGAAATTTCTATTTATACAAATTTTATACCAAAACCATTCAGTAATTCATAAACCT
The DNA here is from genome assembly GCA_004027185.1 of Glis glis. Taxonomy (NCBI): domain Eukaryota; kingdom Metazoa; phylum Chordata; class Mammalia; order Rodentia; family Gliridae; genus Glis; species Glis glis. The sequence goes on along the minus strand of PVJS01034453.1, from coordinate 14,804 downwards.
TTTAAACATTTACTTAATGCCTTTTTGTGAATCAGACAGCATATTCAACATATGATCACACTGAATCCTAGTAAGTCCTATGAAGTAAATACTTTAAGTACTATTTCTGTTGTACCAACATGGATAATAGAACTCAGAGAGGTTAAGTAACTTGTACTGAGTGGCACCGCTATGGGATTCAAACCCAGGCAGATCAACTCCAGAGCTCTTAACACCTACTTATGTCTGTGTTTCCCAATCGGGCTATACTCTCCTGATAAGCAAAGGTGATACCTTGGTCATCTTTGATTTCAAATAAAGAAAATAGTTGAAAGGGTTGGGACATAGCTCAGTGGCAGAGTATGAGCCCAGCATGCACACGGCCCTGGGTTCCATCCCCAGCACTGATGATAGTAATAGTAATCAAGAAGTAATTATTAAGCCGGGCGTGGTGGTGCACACTTGTAATCCCAGTACTTTGGGAGGCGGAGACCGGAGGATCCGGGTTCGCGGCCAGCCTCAGCTCTCACACTCTCTCTCTCTCTCTCTCTCTCTCTCTCTCTTTCTCCCCTAAGTGAGGCCCTCCGCAACTTCGTGAGACCCGGTTTCAAAATAAAGTATAAAAAAATAGGGCCGGGGGTGTAGGGCCCCTGCATTCAATCCCTGGTACCGCAAAAAAAGTAATTATTAGCACAACAAATAAATCATCATGCGTGATCAATCATTGCAAATGTTCATTATGTATTTATTTGTGAGTAGATAATGTGTGCATATGTTCAAAATTCTAAAGATATAAAGTATACAGAGAAAATGAAGCTTTCTCCCAACTCTGTGCTTCATTGCCTACCCCATACCTCTCCACAGAGATAAACACCGGTAAACATTAATGTGTGCTCTTGAAGATACCCAATGCATGTGCTAGCATATATGTACATACATTCTGTTGTCTTATAAAAATGGTAGAATACTTTTTTTCTTTCATTTAAAAATGTATCTTGGAAATTGTTCTGTGTGTGTAGATGAGCTGCCTCATTCTTTTAAAAGGCTGTTGCATATTCTTTTGTGTGAATATTCAATCATTTATTTAATCATTACCCTCAGCAAAATCACTTCTTTTTGCAATTTGAAAGTTTTGAGAGGTATTAGGATTGTAAACTTAGCCGGGCGTGGTGGTACACACCTGTAATCCTAGTATTTGGGAGGCTGAGACAGGTGGATCACAGGTTTGACTCTAGCCTCAGCAACTTAGCAAGACTCTCAGCAACCTAGTGAGAACCAGTTTTAGAGCAAAAAAATAAAATAAAATAAGGGATGGGGGTGTAGTTCAGAGGTAGAATGCCCCTGGGTTCAATCCCTGGTACCACGAAAAAAAAAAAAAAAGGAAAGAAAGAAAAAATGTAGACTTTAAAGGATGACTTCTGGCCCCATTCAGTTAAAGTCAAATAATAATTGAGTGTTAAATATTGCTTAACCAGTGCTGGGGCCACAGAATAAAATCCCATCTACTAAGGTTGATATGGCATGCATATGCATGACACAAGATTGCTACAAATGCTATGAAAGAAGTAGAGCTGGCTCCCAGGGCTAGTTTTATTTTGGAGGGAGTGGGAGTCAGGAAAGTGTAAGGGTGTGTAGGATTCTGACAACCAGATATTCAGGAGGTGTGTATGAAGGCAAACTGGGCAAAGGGAGCGCCACAGAAAAAGGAGAACATAATCAGAGATAGACTACATCACACACAGTTAGGGGTGCTTTGTGACTCAATTTGGTTAGTCTAGAGGGTATAGGAAACAGAATCCAGACAGAAAAAGCAGCAAGGGCAGGAAGAGACATTTATGATATTTAGCATTCACCATGATGGGAAATAGGGAGTCATTGCAGGTTTTTGAGCAGGTGAATGCCATAATCAGAGCTCCATTATTGGAGATTAACAAATGGTTTGGAGCAGAAAATGACTGGAGTGGAGGAAGGTTGACCAGTTGGCAGACTTTCAATTGGCTGGTTGGTATGGTGATGCGACTGGCAATTACTGAAAAGTCAGAGAGGGGAGCCATTAAGGAAGGGAGAAAAGATGACAAACCTGGTTTTCTTGAGTTCACTTTGTTTTAATAATTATTGATTAGTTACAGAACATGAACCTTTGCCTATGCTTTCAAGTCAAAACATAAAACATGCCTCTGTAAAGTCCTAGAATCAAGCATGAAAATGTTAGTATTTCTTTTAGGCAGGGCGTGGTGGGGCACGCTTGTAATCCCAGTACTTGGGAGGCTGAGACCAGAGGATCCGGGTTTGCGGCCAGCCTCAGCTACTTAGTGAGGCCCTCCACAACTTCGTGAGACCCGGTTTCAAAATAAAGTATAAAAAATAGGGCCGGGGGTGTAGCTCGGAGGTAGAACACCCCTGGGTTCAATCCCCAGTACCGCAAAAAAAAAAAAAGTATTTCTTTTAAACTAGATGTGTCTCTCCCACTTACACAGTTAGTCAAAATTTGATTGGAGGCAGAGGAGGGAATGAGGGATAACCAAACACAGGGACATTAATAATAGCAGTAATGAACAATGGTACATCATCAATAGGCGATGGCAGATGTCTTCCTCTAATACACAAGGAAGCTGGAGGGTCAGGACGAGGATGGACCTTCCTTAACATCTCAATTTGCTCTTTTTCTTCCAGCTGTGCTTCTAGCAGGACCCATGGGAGGTGGCTCTCCCTAGCCCCTGCCTCCCATATCTAGCATTTCCTCTGAGGTAACTAGATGGAACCTCAGGAAAATGAGTGTGTTCTTGGCTCATTTCCCCGCCATGGCAGATGGGGTGTCATGCCAGCCAGTTCTTCTGGTTGAAGAAATGAGCACAAAAGCTCATGAAAGGCTGGGAGTGTAGCTCAGTGTTAGAGTATCCGCCTAGCATGTGCAAGGTCCCGGGTTCCATCCCTATCGCAAACAAAACAAAACAAATCAAAACAAGCAAAAAATCCCACAACAACAAAATCCTCACTGTGAATGGAGGGCCTAGGAAAATGGCGGACCCAGAGGGGTGATAATGCATTTCCAGACTTATTAGTTCTGGGACTGCCGGGTCGTGTGTGTGTGTGTTGGGGGGGAGCACAGTCACTTCCTTCCTTAGCCACAAGTTAAAAATGATAACATTAGCCATGCACGGTGGCACACACCTATAATCCCAGTACTGGGGAGGCTGAGACAGGAGGATCACAGGTTTGAAGCCAGCCTCAGTAACTTAGTGAGACCCTGTTTCCAAATAAAAATAAGTAAATAAAAAGGGCTGAGGGTGTTGCTCAGAGGTAGAATGCCCCTGGGTTCAATCCCCAGTTTCCCCTCCCCCACATGATAATGTTACCTGTCCCTGAACTAAGAAAGGTCTTTGGGTAATTTAGGTTGTGGCAGCAGGCCCTGTCTTGAGGATGGGCTGGGCTTGCTTTGGCGCAGGCCTATCTCTGTTTGCTCTCTCTGCCATGTACGGGAAGAAGTTGCGTCATGTAGCTCCCCCTCCCTCTTCCAAGCTATGGCTAATGCTTCACTAGCCTTTGGAGCTGAGTTTTGGATCAGAGGGAAAAGGTTGAGCTGGGCCAAAAAAGGGAGGAGCTTAAACCTATGTGCAAAATCTGGGAACCTGACTGAGCATGGTTTGGAGCCAGGATGAGGAAAAAGAGACAGGAAAAAGGTCCCTGCCCTTCGGGGAAGGAGGCCCCGTGATCAGCTTCCAGCCACTAGCAGGCCTGGCTGGCCCTGGAACTTACATAAAGGGACAGGTGGAGCCCAAGAGGTCACACAACTGACAGTACAGGGTTCGAAGCACCTCGGGCACCCCAGACACCATGAGTTGGTCCTTGCATCCCCGGAGTTTAATTCTCTGCTTCTCCAATCTTTTATTGCTTTCTTCAACATGCCTGGCAGTAAGTGTGCTGTTCATAAAACATTTTAAATGGAAAGCGGCAACATAAAGGATTTGATAAACTGGCAAAATTTCTGTGTTTTTCTCCTTTAGTACACTGCTACAAGAGACAACTGCTGCATCTTAGATGAAAGATTTGTAAGTAGCGTTTCTGTTTCTCACTTTCTGTTTGACTTGGAGAGGGGAGAAGACTAGAAACAATTCTTATTAGACTAGAAACAAATATCTTCTGACCCTTTAAACTGTTTAAAACACAGTAGAGGTTTTATTTCTTCTTAATCCTAGGTTTTAAGTGCTGCTTTTGTAGAGATGTTTAATGACTTCATTGTTTATTATATTTCCAGGGTAGTTATTGTCCAACTACCTGTGGCATTGCAGATTTCCTATCTACTTACCAAAACACGGTGGACAAGGACCTACAGACTTTGGAACACATGTTAAATCAAGTTGAAAACAGAACCACAGAAGCCAGAGAACTGATCAAAGCAATCAGAGTCAGCTACAATCCTGATGAGCCAGCAAGACCAAGTAAGAAACTAAGACTACTAATTGACTATGACTACTAACCTCACTGAGAGCTTCTTTTGTTGTTTTAGTTGTTCTGTTTGCTTAAGGCTTTTTTTTTTTTGTCTCTGGTCACTTATTACAGATATGATAGTGGATGCTACTAAGAAGTCCACAAAGATGGCAGAAGACATTATGAAATACGAAACACAGATTTTAGCACATGACACAAGTATTCGGTAAGCATTTTGGTTTTAATATGCTCTCCAAGACAGATTTAGTTTTTCTTTAATATACCATGTTTCAGTGAAAGTATTCTAAAGGTTTTGTTTCCATTTAAAATATCCAGTTGAGAACCAGGCATGGTGGCACACACTTGTAATTCCAGTACTTGGGAGGCTGAGACCAGAGGATCCGGGTTCGCGGCCAGCCTCCGCTACTTAGTGAGGCCCTCTGCAACTTAGTGAGACCCTGTTCAAAATAAAGAATAAAATATAGGGCTGGGGGTGTAGCTCCAAGGTAGAATGCCCCCGGGTTCAATCTCCAGTGCCAAAAAAATTAATTAAAAATAAAATATCCAGTTGATAGTATTTTTAACCCAGTGGAGTCAGAAGTGTTAGGAGCAGTATGAATTGTACTGGGTTATAATGGCTTTTAAATAACCACATTGGAGAATGGTGTTCTAAATGTTTTAAAATGTTATTCTGATACTATTTATCTAAATGTCCCAGCCCTCCCCCCATTCATCTTACAATGTATAATTAAACACATGGAAATTTGGGGTTTCAAAATAAAATCATCCTCATAAAAATGTCAACAAATTGGTTGTAAGGAATATAGCCAGGGGTGGTGGCGCACACTTGTAATCCCAGTACTTGGGAGGCTGAGGCCAGAGGATCTGGGTTCACCACCAGCTTCAGCTACTTAGTGAGGCTCTCCACAACTTAGTGAGACCCTGTTTCAAATTAAAGATAAAAAATAGGGCTGGGGGTGTAGCCCAGAGGTAGAATGCCCCTGGGTTCAATCTCCGGTATTGCAAAAAAAAAAAAAAAAAAAAGAAAGAAAGAAATTAGCAAGCAGAAGCACAGGAAAAATTTTTGCTACTAAAGTAAATTATATTGAAGGTGGAAAAGAAAAAATAACATCTTAAGAAACTAAATTTAACAAACGTAAAGCCACAAAACACATGTGGCACAGTGAAGATGTGGTGCAGTGAGCCTGAAGTTATGTATTCTCCCTTCATTTGGAAGTAAAATGTCTCTGTTACTAGCTTTTCAGGGTCTCATAAACTTTCTGAGCATGGATCGTCAGGTAAAGTTTTAGTTTCTTCTCCAGTTTGGATTCTAAATTTATCTCAAAGCAGCATGTAAAACTATGATCAATGCTGACTGGGGAGAACTTGTCCAGGAAGAATTTCTACTCTTTTTTTTGGGGGGGGCATCAGAAGGCTGTTGCTATTATTGTTGTGATTATTATCATTTAATTTGCATTAGTATTGCCCATCATTGAAGTTTAAGGAGACTACTGTGTAGAATTTGTCTAAGAGAAAAAGCGGTCCAGTAGCTTGTCCCCATCCTGTTCTTCAAAAAGAAAGACTCAAAGGTTTAAAAGTTGTAGTTAATTTTCTATCATTTCTGGATATTTACAAGCAACCATGTGAGAAACTACAAAAGCAGGGTTTTTATTTCCCCCAGGGCTTTTCTAGAGCTATGTAACTAGAAATACTAAGAAGAATGGGAAAGTGCTACTGTTTTATTGTATATGTGAGAATGCCACAGATACCTTTTTGCAAGTAAGTTATAGACCAAAGCCCAGAAATAGATCCACAAGGGAAAATGAATAATGCCCCAGCACATGTGATCACTGAGCAGAGCCTTCCCTGCCTCTGAATCGCCAGGCAGCGTTCCCCTTAACCACACGCATCATGTACGTGGATGTTACCTGATGCCCTTTCCGGGTTTGGTAAAAATCAGAATGGCCACTTACAATGACCTTTGCTTATTGACAAGGACTTTGTTACTTGTGTTCAAAGTTGAGACTATCTGCTTCATTCTAGAATAAAAGTTTCCAGTCAAAATTATATTTCTGTTTTAGCCAGGCATGGTGGAGCATGCCTGTAATTCCAGTACTTGGGAGGCTGAAGCAGAAGGATTGCAGGTTCGAGGCCAGCTTAAGCAACTTAGTGAGAACCTGTCTGAAAATAAAAAATAAAATTGGAGCCAGGCATGGTGGTGCACTCTTGTAATCCTAGTACTTGGGAGGCTGGGACAGGAGGATTGCAGGTTTGAGGACAGCCTCAGCAAGTAGTGAACTCTTATCAACTTAGTGAGACCCTGTTTCAAAATAAAAATTAAAAAAATAGGGCTGGGGGTGTAGTTTGGAGGTAGAACACCCCTGGGGTCAATCCCCAGTACCACAAAATAAAATAATAAATTAAATTAAATTAAATTAAATTAAATTAAATTAAAATAAAATAAAATTGGACTGGAGGTGTAGCTCAGGGGTAGAATGTCCTTGGGTTCAATTTCAATCCCCAGCACCACAAAGTAACAATCTAAAAAGGAAATTATATTTCTGTTTTAATTGATTTTGGGGAGTGTTGGTGTTCTGTCCAAAAAGCTAGACATTTTAATTCATTTCAATTTAGTAACATGATTTTGCAAATTTCCCAAGAATGGAATAATTTATCAGGAAGGAATTCTTGAAAAAAATAAGGCAGTATTTCTATGAGAAAATACAAAATTAGGTGTCTGTTAACAGATAGATAAAGAAAATGTGATATCTATCTATCTATAGATAGATATCACATAGTGAAATTTTACTCAGCCACAAAGAAGAACAAAATTATGTCATTTGCAAAGCCGGGCATGGTGGCGCGTGCTTGTAATCCCAGTACTTGGGAGGCTGAGACAGGAGGATCCGGGTTTGCAGCCAGCCTCAGCTACTTAGTGAGGCCCTCCACAACTTCATGAGACCCTGTTTCAAAAGAAAGACTAAAAAATAGGGCTGGGGGTGTAGCTTGGAGGTAGAAGGCCCTGGGTTCAATCCCCAGTACCGCAAAAAAAAAAAAAAAAAAAATATATATATATATATATATATATATGTCATTTGCAGGAAAATGTGTGGAACTAGACAAAATCATGCTACGTGAGATCAGTCAAAAGTTATATGTTTTCTCTCATGTGTGGAAGCTAGAGAAAATATAGGAAAACAGAAGGAACTTTAGATAAGTGAGGAAAGAGGCCGGTAAAATAGTGGAAGGGGATTGCGGAGGGAGATGGGGAGAAGAAAAACAAGACTTGAGGAAGGGAACAGCTCAAATAATATTATGTCCATATATGAAGGGATCACTACCAATCTCACTAACATATATGGGGAAGGAGAAGGGGAGTGGGGTGGGATGCGGAGGGAAACACACCAAGTGGTTGTGTGCATGTTTGTATCACTTTGAATCTCACTATGATATATAATTACAATGCGCCAATAAAAGTAAAAAAACACACACAAAATTACTCTTCTGAAAGGACTACTGATCTCCTACTGCCTTATTGTTCTGTTTGTAGATTTTTGCAGGAAATATACACTTCAAATAATCAAAAGATCCTTAACCTGAAACAGAAGGTTGCCCAGCTTGAAGGGAAGTGCCAGGAGCCTTGTACAGATACTGTACACATTGAGGATACAACGGGGAAAGGTAAGCGAGAGGTTTGTGTTGGGATCATGCTCATCAAAGCAAAATACACAAAGTAAAGGAGTTTGTATGTATTGGAATGCACAGGAATAATTTGGAAAGCGTCTAGCCCTTACATCTAAGGATTCAAAAACCTGAAGGTAGCAACAATAGTTTGAAAGGAATGATGATGTGAGAAGAAAATAATTCTTGGGAAATGAACAGTCAATAACAGGTTAAAAGTTCTTTGAGAGCTGGGCAGGGTGGCTCATGCTTGTAATCCCAGTACTTGGGAGGCTGAGACTGGAGGATTGCAGGTTTGCGGCCAGCCTCAGCTACTTAGTGAGGCCCTCCACAATTTAGTGAGACCCTATTTCAAAATAAGGAATAAAAAATAGGGCTGGAGGTGTGGCTCAGAAGTAGAATGTCCCTGGGTTCAATCCCAAGTACTGCAAAAAAGAAAAAAAAGTTCTTTGAAGCTGGTGCAGTCTTACATGGATTTCAAACCATAGCACATGTTTCTTTTTCTCCTTTTTCAGATTGTCAAGACATTGCCAACAAGGGAGCCAGAGAGAGTGGACTTTACTTCATCAAGCCTCTGAAAGCTAAGCAGCAGTTCTTAGTCTACTGTGAAATTGATGGGACAGGAAATGGATGGACTGTACTGCAGAAGGTAATTTCCCTCACCACCACACATATTTAAGAAATGCACACATTGTTCCTGCCACAGGCCAGATACTTGTCTAAGCATCTTAACCCTTCCAACATCCGTATGTGGTAGGTATTGTTATCACCTTGACTCACAGAGGAGGAAACCCAGGCATGAGAGCTTAAGTAACTTACGTATGTGAGTCAAGTCACATACGTCATCAGTTACAGTCAGGATTTGAATCCAGACAGTCTGGTGTCAGAGTCTGTGCTCTAACTCACTATGGTGCTGGCGCTGCTGCTGCAGATTCGTGACGGCACATAAGCAAAGCCCTTTAGTGACAAACGAATAGAAAGGACCTCTTTCAGCAGATAGTCTAAGATACATCACAAGAAGATACAGCCCTGCAGAGAATACAGTTGGGCTGATCCAAGACAAGGATCTTGTGCGGCCTCTGCCAGCAGCTGGCCCCACTGTGGATTCTGATCCCTTTACTTCTGTTTACCTCCTACCACCATTACCACTACTCCTGCAAGGGGCGCTCAGAGGGAGTGAGACCATTCCATCACCAGCAGCACCAAGAGTCAGTAACATGAAGGTTGAGTTCTGAAGTCCTCTAGGGTCTTTTAAAAAACCTACCACCAATTTAGAATTCACCATGTACCAGGGGCTCTGCTAAGTGTTTCATTTTTATTCTTTCATGTAATCCTCAAAGCAACCCTATTGGGTAGCTGGGGAGGAGGCAGCTTGCCCAAGGTCACTTAGTTGGTTGTTAATAGAATCATACTCTCCACATTTTTGAAGGGTGTTGACAGCATTTGCTTTACATGCACTGATAGTCTGGTCTCTCCTCTTGCCATTGTGCAATTAGAGAGTGGATGGCAGCGTGGACTTCAGGAAAAACTGGATTCAGTATAAAGAAGGGTTTGGGCATCTGTCTCCTACTGGAACCACAGAGTTTTGGCTGGGAAATGAGAAGATTCATTTGATAAGCACACAGTCTACAATCCCATATGCATTACGAGTGCAGCTGGAAGACTGGAATGGCAGGACCAGGTACCATGTAGAAAGAACATCTTACTTTCTGTTGTAGAAATTTTATGAAATGTGTCTTTTCCAACTTTCAAGAGACCAATGGTAAAAACAGGCAATGTGCAGAGCACATCCAGTCACTTTTCCCAGGAAAAGTGGGAAGTCCAAAGAGGAAGTCCAAAGAGGCAGGTCCTCTCTGGGATGGATCTGAATGTATTTGTACAATTTTCTTACCCTGGAAACATTCAGAGTAATAACTGATGATGGGGATTTTGATATGGACCAGAAATAGAGCATGGCATTAAATTTAATCTAATCCAAATAACTATTTCAAGAGGCAGGTATCATTATTAATGCCATTTTACAAAGTAACTTGCCCAACATCATATTGCTGGTAAATGGTAGAGGTGGGATGTGGTTCGGGTGGTTAGACCAGCCCCTGCCCTCTTCATGACTGTCCTGGCTGAAACGTGAATTCAGCCTCTTCAGACTTCCCATTCAGTTAATGGCCATTTATTCTTTCAAATCATGGACTTTCCTAAAAATAAATCAGCTAGCTCCTTTGGTGATCTAGAGCCCCCCCCTAGGCTCAAAGATATCTGGGGTTTTGAGTGTTGTCTACCTAACTTAAATGAAGAAAACTATCCAACCCTTCTATAAAATTATGGAATAATGAAATATATTCTGTCTCCAGACACATAGTTTTGTTTTTGATATTGTTGGTTTTAAACAAGAAACAACCATAGTGAGTGGACTTTTTCCTTTATTACCATCTCCCATTTTCTAAGTACTAGAGAGTAGGGAAGAAGGTAAACATTTTTTGGAAATCTCTGTTCACTCATCAAGGTCCATTATTACCCTCACCCCATAGAATTAGGACTTCTTTCATAATTTTTCCCAGGGGAGAATCTCTCTCTCTGTGTCCTACAGTTCATGTTCTGTAGACTGCACAGGGATCACTTAGTTTGTGATGTCCTAGGGATGGCTAATGGAGCTGTACCTCCTTCAAGTCTGAGGCATTGATGAATGGTCACTTATCACTGGATAGTTACTGTGACCTGTGATTACAGGTGTGCAATGCTAAAAAAAATTAAAGGAAAATGGGAAATAAAAAATAGTCATATCCATCTGTACATTTTGATTTGATCTTAGGATCCTATATGTAAAAAGCATACAAACAGGTGAAGTTTTTAGTTTTTACCGGGATGCCTTGAAGGCTCCTAGACCCGTCTTCCAAACTGGTTCATATATCCATTGCCTCATGCCAGATTTGCAGAAAACTTTACTCAGTGTGCCTATTTCAGCCACAAGAAGCAAAGGGAAATTCCAAGCAGCTGCCCTATGGAAGAGGGACCTTCTGAGGTTTCTGAGGAGGCTCAGGATATACTGTGTTCATTTCCTTCTTCACAGTACGGCAGACTATGCCATGTTCAAGGTTGGACCTGAAACTGACAAGTACCGCCTGACCTATGCCTACTTCATTGGCGGAGATGCTGGTGATGCCTTCGATGGCTTCGATTTTGGTGATGATCCTAGTGACAAGTTTTTTACATCCCACAATGGCATGCAGTTTAGTACCTGGGACAATGACAACGATAAGTTTGAAGGCAACTGTGCTGAGCAGGACGGATCTGGTTGGTGGATGAACAAGTGTCACGCTGGCCACCTCAATGGATTTTATTACCAAGGTATGTCTCTGTAGTGTATAATATGTATTTTTATCACTAATAATTAGTAGATATGAAGAAAGAGGAATAATAGTAAGAATAGTGGGCTTTTTATCATCTAGTTCTTGATTTGAAGCAAGAATTGTATAACACCAAGCTTATGCCTAAAATGGGCCCTTCTACAGGATATCCACCTGATGCGAAACATCAGTGATTTGTCATTGTGCCTGAGACTATCACCATCAGAGTTAGAACCTGGGATTATGGTGTCTCCTTTAGATATACCATGTGTATGATCTGGGTAGACTAACATTACCATATTTGTGCTTTTAACACATGAGCCCCACAGCTATTCATGAGCTATGTGTCAGATACAACTGGTGAGCAGTGAGCAGGTATGTGGAGAAATGGAATAAAGAGCAGGGAAGTACTAGAAAGGGCAGGGGCTCATGAAGCTTGAGAAGAGGGTCTAGCCTAGGGATTGCAGACACTTATTTTAGAATAGGGAGAGGACATAATTTCTATAAGGCTGGAATTGTTTGGAACACTGATTTTATTTACTAGCCAACAGTTATGTGTGGGAGGGCCCTACTGATGCTAAAGGATCCATTAGAAAGCATAGAATAATGCTATTTATAAGAAACATTGCAAGCAACTTATAAGCAATCTTACTTCCTGAAGGCACTGTCCTAGCCAATAGCCAACTTGGAATCCTCTCAAAGATTGTTTAAAGTAACCTTCTGGTTTCCACGACTTTTTTTTTTAATTGGAAAAATCTAACGTTGCACCAACAAAACCACACAATTAGAAGAAACCCTCAGGGAGGCCCTTGATCCATATGACCCAGGGTAGCTATGTTAATAGCCTATGGTCTACTCCAGTATTAGACTCCATAACCCCCTTAAACAATGACATGGAATCTGGTCCCTACGGACAAGAAGTTAGATCAGCCTCGTCTCCACTTTATGATGGCGATGTAGAATAACATTCCAAAACAATTTTCTAAAGCCCCTCATAGTCTCCTCAATTAACCAGTAAAATCCCATTGAAAGATAACCTCAGACCACCTGATCAGGAATCTTGTGGCTCCTGCCATCTTTTTTTTTTTTTTTTTTTCGGTACTGGAGATTGAACCCAGGGGAATTCTACCTCTGCGCTACGCCCCCGGCCCTATTTTTTTATACTTTATTTTGAAACCGGGTCTCAGGAAGTTGCGGAGGGCCTCACTAAGTAGAGAGAGAGAGAGAGAGAGAGAGAGAGCGCTCGCGCGCGTGCGCGAGCTGAGGCTGGCCGCGAACCCGGATCCTCCGGTCTCTGCCTCCCAAAGTACTGGGATTACAAGTGTGCGCCACCACGCCCGGCCTGGCTCCTGCCATCTTAACCTGCCTGAGGAACACTGTCCACCACAGCTGAGTCCAGCATGGCTGAGCTTAGGGAGGGAGACCATACAGGGAACTTTGGGGTTCTTGCTTTGTTAGTAGTGAGTAAATTTAAAGTAGGGATGTGACCATGAAGCACAGCACACATGTAAGGAGTTGTGTAATAATTGCTTATTCTAATTATAATCAAGATTTTAGGAATCTTTAGGGATATTATCAGCTAGTAGATATCACTTATAAATTTGATGTAACTGGCAATGTAACTTCATAATAGTTCTTCATAGTCTTTCTGAGGTAAGGAAATGCAAAAGTAATGATATGTACATATACAACTCGTTTTAGGTGGCACTTACTCAAAAGCATCTACTCCTAATGGTTATGACAATGGTATCATTTGGGCCACTTGGAAACCCCGCTGGTATTCCATGAAGAAAACCACTATGAAGATAATCCCATTCAACAGACTTGCCATTGGAGAAGGCCAGCAACACCAGCTGGGGGGTGCCAAACAGGTCAGGCCAGAACACCACGTTGAAATAGAAGAATATTAAATAATTTCGCTCTGGTGATTACTTGTAGAGACTTAACTTTTAATTTCTGTTGACCCACTCAAGGTTTCAGAAATTTTCTAAAAGTTGCTTCCTATTTTCTCTTACTATATTTATTAATTTTAATTCTTTTTAAAAGGATATTTAGTCTTAAAAGGAAATTAAAACTCGCTTCAGACTATATTACCAAGGTACTGAAACCAGAGTTATTTAAAAATGGTTTATTAGAAGAGATAACATTTTGACTTATTTCCTAAATATAAAAGTAAATTTAACCCTTTTTTGCATTTTTATGATCACTTGTCACATGGTAATTCTTGTTTTTATTATTTCTTACGTATTATAATATATACTAATGAAATAGGAGAAAATATTAGAGACTCAAATGCCTAAGTATTTTTCTATATGTGTTATGACTAAATCAGTCATTTTTAATCCTTCTTTTTAAACAGAGAGAGTTATATCTTTTTAATGTGTTTTTCTTTTGTTTTGTTTTGTCATATATTCATAGGCTGGAGACGTTTAAAAGATGGTTTCAAAAGTGATTTACTTTTTTAAGGACTTTATCTGGACAAAGCAATATATTATGTTTCCTATGGGATGATGGACTTTCAAAGCCTCACTTCATTTTAAGAGTAAAACAAACTCATGATGAAAACTCCATTAACCATTTTATGCTGGTGATAACTTATCTACATGTACTTCAATAAACATTTTGTTTCCTAAGACTAGATATATGGTACCTTTTATTGACCATTAAACACCACCCATCACCTTTTATCAATTTAGTTATTAAAATTGGACAATCATCAGCTATTGCTGAGCTCTCTCAATACTAAACATTGTACATGACTTTCGGGGCATCACAAAGGAAAGAGATCATGGCTTCTGCCCTCCAGGGAATAGAAGACACCCAGAGTGACAAAATTTGATAGAAGCACAAGTCAGCACCACATAACTAAGGTGCATGGTACACAAAGAGCAGCTGGAGACAGAAATCTGCTTAATTCTTCCAGCAGACATCTTCAGTTCCAGAACTTCCTCCTCTTTCTTGTCTGTTTCCACCTGGTCATGCTCCAAACTATTTCTAAAATCAAAATGCAAACAGTCTCCTCTTGGTGAATCTATGTAATCTTTGGGGGAGCAATAAATAGGAAGAGTTATATATTTCTAAATTTTGATGCTATGAAATCACTTCCGTGATTTATCTTAAGATTGCCATTTTTAAAAAGAAGGCTGGGGAGGGCCGGGCGTGGTGGCGCACGCTTGTAATCCCAGTACTTTGGGGAGGCGGAGACCGGAGGATCCAGGTTCGCGGCCAGCCTCAGCGCTCTCTCTCTCTCTCTCTCTCTCTCTCTCTCTCCCTGTCTCTCTCTCTACCTAGTGAGGCCCTCCGCAACTTCGTGAGACCCGGTTTCAAAATAAAGTATAAAAAAAATAGGGCCGGGGGTGTAGCTTGGAGGTA
>PVJS01034452.1:0-21571 GCA_004027185.1 Glis glis | reverse complement strand
TGCAACTAAATACATCGTTGAGGCAGATTAAATAAAGTATAGCATATTATCCCTGGAAAATAAATGTAGTGATGTAGTCTTACTTAGGGTCTCACTACATCAATCTGATTTATCTCTCTTTTTAAGGTTTCATGAGATTCACTTACATGGAAGGTAAGGAGCATTGTCTGTAAGATATGCCTTTCCTACTAAATAATACGCATCACTTTAAAATGTTCCAGCAGTGATAAAAAGAAAACATTTTTGCCTTGGCCAAATCATATATTTAAAATTTTGATGAGAAAACTTGCAAAAATAAGAGTCAACATATCAGATTGCCTTTAAAATATTATTTATAAGCTTATGGAGTTAAAAAAAAAGCAAACAGTCTTTCTATATGGTGACACAATATCAATAAGTGAGTCTATTACCACGTAATACCTATTGAACTAGGGAATCTTCAAATCAGAAACTAGACATTAGGTGATCAAAAATCTGCAGAGAAAGGGAGCCTGGGACACTGATTGAGAGACTGCTAGAGTCTTGAAACCAAAGGCAGGCTGAAATTGATTCATTGAGCTATCAGACAGTTTAAAATATAGGATGCACTGGTATACACAGCACTGTGCTCTGACCGCCATAACTGTGAGTGTCTAAATGTACCAGGATTTTAAATACCCTCAGAGGACACAGGCTCTGAGAGAACACCTACATAATGCTTTTTATTTCCTCCTGTAATCCCACTTAACAATCAAAGCTCCATCACATCCAGAATAATATGCCCCAGTTTGACACCCTGGACTCCACTCTCATCTTGCTGCTACATCTCAGGAAACCACCAGAGCAGAGTTCTAGGATAGAGCTAGAAAATCAACCACAGAGCCAGGTAGCCCTGCCGCATGAAATAGCTCTCCATCTCTTGGTTATGTGGGGGAGGGATGTGAAAGAGGTGCTAAGATACCTCCTGACCCCAAACCTTTGGGAATAGCCATCTTTTGCATGCCCCAATGAGCTCAAATTCTTCAGGGCTACAATTGTTCCAAAACTCCTGCCATCTCCTTTCCTAGGTCTCGTATTCAAACAATCACGCATATGATGTGACTAAAATCTGTGGTCACAGAGCTAATTAAATGACCCCTATGGAAATGTCACTTAAGACCCTGGCCTCACTAATGCCATATTCCAAAATGAATTAGCTGGCCACAGACTTAATCCCATCAACCATAGAGGTAGAGATGTACTTATATCTGCTGTAACTATCTTTTTTCTTTTTTATATACATTTATTGGTGCAATGTAATTATACATCATAGTGAGATTCAAAGTGATACAAACATGCATGCACACATCACTTGGTGTATTTTGTAACAATCTTTTAAGTACTAGAATTAGTGGAATCTAAGGAATTTTGCATATAAATCAGAATAATATGGCCTACGACTGCCCCATTTGGGTGACTGACATTTGTCATGTGAACCTGAAAAAATTCTGATGATAGCAGATTTGCCTAACTGCTTTCTTCTGTCTAATCATAATTGGAAATGTTTAATTCTAATAGGTTTGAAATTAATTAAATGCTTTATAAAATGATTTCTTTCTCTCCCCCTCCCCCAATACATTGCAGAATGACAAAGTACTTTACCCAACACAAAGTTTAAATCTTGATGTTTGTGCAGAGATTGCCTTCACAATCTCAAATTCTCTGTGGCAAAAGCTACACTCAAGGCAAAAATAAAGGTATAAAAGTATTTGTACAAATCAGAATTACAAACCTTTACAGGAATCATCCTCGATTGGCTGTTTGAAAGCAGTTATGTCACTGAAAGTGCAAAGAAATAAAACCACTTTATCCTGTTCGTTTCGAATTGGAGCGATTTTCACAAAGAACCACACAGGTGTCCCTGAAAGGAATATTAAAAGGTTGGTCAGTAATTGCATTCCCATTTGAGGGGCTATGGAAGCAAAGACTTGGGAGTGAATAGGTATAAACATTAATTCATTTTTTAAATGGTCTCATTCCTTCAGGTGCTGGTGTGTTACACCATTAATTTCTTTTCTTGTTGGAATAAAAACTTTCACAGTGACTACTCAGTGGGGATTTTCTTCTGTTGAAATAATTGTGCAGTACAGATCTCTTAACCCTTGTAAAACAGTTAGGAAATAGATTGAAAACCTCACCCTGATTATATGGAAGAAACTTAGGTATGGAGACCTAAAGACTTACATTAGACCACATAGTGGACAGTAAAGATTGCAGACCAAAATGGGCACTGCCAGTCATGGCCAGCCGACCATGCAAACTCAGATTTCAAACTCTGCCCATTGCTAAAGGGCCCTAGTGTCAAAGTTCAGTTTGCAAATCCAATCAACTTTGCTCATGTGCTCAATCAAACAGGGACCAGAAACTCTATTTCTAAGTCCCTCTTCCTGAAATAAAAATCCAAACAGTCTACTACCATTGCAAATGAGAAGACATTGAAAAAGGAAAAGATGGCCACAATGATTCCTCAGGCAAAATCTCCCAGAAAAGGAAGATTCCAAGTTGGAGTATGATCATGCTAGAGCCTTAGGAAGCTCAGTGAATGTTTCAACTTCAGTCCTTGTTCCTGAGCTAAAGTGGGATAAGCAAGCTCTTCATCACTGCCCTTAGCCTCAGGAGGAGGTGGGCAGGGGTCATCTCACTGACTTCTTAGAGGAGGCACCCACTCACGTAGCTAAGGCCAAATATCTGCATAGTGTTGATCTGGCTTCCGAAAAATAGTTAGAGAAAATGAGTAAACATTTTCTTTTTCTATACTTTTATTGGTGCATTGTAATTATGCAGCATAATGACAGAGTGATAGGAGTGCACATACACACAATACTTGGTGTGTTTCCCTTCAAATCTTACTCCACCCCGCCCCCTTCCCCATACATGTCATTGAGATTGGTATTGATAACTTCATATATGTACACAGAATTATTTAAACTGTTACCTAACATTTTCTGTCCATAGGGGACATCCCAGCAAGAAGCTCCAATCTATTCTGGGGTACAAAATTAAATGAGACACAAAGCTATAGTATGTTCTTCCCTACCTAGTCTTGCATCCTAGTTCCAGTTATTAAGATGAACTTAATAACCATTTGTTGAATTCTGCATATCAGGGATAATATCTTACATACTATTTTATAACCATTTTCAGACTAAAATCCAGTTACTATTTCCCTCGGTTGTTAATTATTACAGAGCTTCCTATGTTCCCGGCACTGTGATCAACACTTCACATAGATTGTTTTATGTCTTGAGATACAGAGCAGACAACTCACTGAATCTTCGAGATGAAAATAGATTTCCCAGAGGTCCCCTGGATCTCTCTGCCTGAAATCACATCAAACTCTTTGCAACAGGGACTGAAAGACTCTCTGAATAAACATTAGGATTAGCCAATTTACCTTGACCATAACTAGCTTCCACATTTAGATATACCACTTATTCATATGTAAGCATGAATAACCCTAAAATGTGTAAACAGACAGCAAATAGATCAAATGAAAGTATATTCTCCTTAAATCTTAATTGTCTACATACTCATCCATGGCTTATTTTAATATTCCTTCCATTTCCCTTTGCATAATTTTTAGCTGCCAATCTCTAGGTGCCCTGAGAAAACAGACTACAATGTTACCCTAAGAAAAAAGTGTTTTGAAAGAAAAATCTACCATACAAAAATCACACATAGCATTTCAAAATCAAGAAAAATATGACCTTTGAATTATCCACTGTTTTTGGAAGGTCCTTGTTATTATTCCTACCAGTCCCCTCCTCAGAATATGTGGGATTTTAAAGCATTTTCAATTAAGCAACAGAAAACTCAAAAGAAAGCATCATGTTAATTAAGCCCACACCCTCCCAGCTTCTAGTTGTACCCTAGCTGGGAAGACAAAAAGCAAACAAGTCAGAAAACCATTTTCTTTTTGCTTAAGAAAAAAAAAAACTTTAAGCAGTTCTTTTTTAGATAGAAATCAGAAAACAGTCCAAATTTATCAAACCAGTAATAAATCAGAGCCCCGCTTTTTTTTCTTGGTACTGGGGGTTGAACCCAGAGGCATTCTACCTCTGAGCCACACCTATCTTCTGAGCCAGCTCTATCTTTTGTGTGTGTTTCGGGAGTACTGGGGATTGAGCCCAGGGGTGTTCTACCTCTGAGCTACACACCCAGCCCTAATTTTTTTAAAAACAGGGGATCATTTTAAGTTGCTGAGTCTGTCCTTGAACCTGTGATCCTCCTGCCTCAGCCTCCTAAATATTGGGATTACAGGTATGCACCACCAGACCTGGCTCCCCATCCCTATCTTAATTTTCTTTTTATTTTGAAACAGGGTCTTGCTAAGTTGCCGAGACTGGCCTCGAACCTACAATTCTCCTGTCTCAATCTCCCAACTAATAGGATTACAGGCATGAGCCACTGCGCCCAGCTCAGGAGTCCCACTCGTGATGTCTCATACAGGAGCCTCATCTTTCTAGAGTCCTCAGTTCCACCCTTCACAGCTACAGTCAGACAGGCCCTCCACTGCACTGTACGGCACCGCCTGGGCCTGATGTCTGGGAACTTATTCAGTTGGGACTGCACAATCTAATCTTTACATTCCAGCTACTGGAGTTGAGGATGCTAACTCACGCCTCTGAGATCTTGAAAGCCACCATATTGGCCATTTTAGAAGGTCTTTTTCATTTTTATGCAGTCCAAACTCATCATAAACTCTCCCCATTTCAACAGGTCAACCTGTTTAATCTGTGCACTTCTTCCTTCCAAGGTGGGCCCATTGCCCTTTCCAGAAATATTCCCTGATTAAACACATACTACTCTGACCATTCCCTTTCCATATCTAAACATATACCTGGTACCCAAAATTCATATAGAAGGTAGGTATTGCCTTAGGGTTCACCTTGAACACTGGGGCTGGTTGAGGGCAGGAACCTCCTTTCCCTGATCTGGTGTTTCCCTCTGGAGGGACATCTTTCACAGTGTAACTTACTCTCAAGGATTTTTCCCTAGGCTGGTAAAGAACTAGATATGTGTAGCTCAGGCTTTTTTCTATTCTCCTCTGCTCCCCAATTCTATAAATGTTAGGAGGAAAAGCAAAGGGCAAGAGTGATGGCTAGTGGGAGGAGAAGACTGCAGTTCTCCTGTGCTATTTGTGACGGGTGGGCAGGTCTGATTGTAGAGTTCATGTTCAGAAACTCACCTGCCCACAAACTGCATTCTCTGAGATCAGCTTTATTAGGCATAAACGTGATATTTTAACCTCTGTTGGCCTGATTCTTATTGATTGATTGGTTGACTGATTGATTGATTGATTGATTGATGTAGCTGGGGATTGAACCCAGGGGCATCCTACCTCTGAGCTACACCCCCAGCCCTATTTTTTATTCTTTATCTTGAAACAGGGTCTCACTAAGTTGCAGAGGGCCTCATTAAGTAGCTGAGACTGGCTGTGAACCTGCTATCCTCCTGTCTCAGCCTCCCGAGTACTAGGATTACAAGCATGTGCCACCACGCCCGGCTCTGATTCTTATTTCTAATCATTAGTTCTGAGAGGGAGAGGGTGCAATGTATTGGCCCCTCAAACCTTAACAACTGAGAATGGTTCCTTTAAATAGATAGTAATTGCTGGGCATGGTGGTGCATACCTGTAATCCCAATACTTGGGAGGCTGAGACAGGAGAATTGCAGGTTCATGGCCAGCCTCAGTAACTTAGCAAGGCCTCCGCAACTTATGAGACCCCGTTTCAGAATAAAATAGAACTGGGGGTGTAGCTCAGAGGTAGAATGCCCCTGGGTTCAATCCCCAGTACCATAAATAAACATATATAAATAATAATAATCCACTCCGAGAGCTAGAGTCCTGACCTACTTTCTAGGTCTTAGCGCCTTACAGCCCTATCCCAGTGGCATCTAACGTAGTGTTATGCACAGGGTCACATGAGCTCATTGCATTGCTGAGCTCCAGGAAATGCCATCATGGAGTTACACAAAACCCTTGGCAGGGTGCTCTAGGAATACTTGCTGAGTTTCAAAGACATAAATCTTATGTCCATTGTCTTCACAGTCGCTCAGTTCTGCCTCCATCACAAATTACAACATCCAAACAATCTAGGAAAGCAAACAGAGAGGCTTAAATTTTCATTTCTGGAATTCTTCCAGAAGAGAACATGAGTCCCTCCAATGTGGCGTAGACCAATGATTTCAACCCTTTCCTCTTAAGAGCAGAGTATTTTTACCTAATGAAATAAATATTACTTAAAATCTCAATAGATGAAACAGTTGCTTCCAGTGAATACAGTCCAGCAAGCAGAAGCTGGAGCAAGTTGCCTCCAGTCATCCCACTCACAGCCCATATTCTGCAGCAGGATCCATTCCATCAAGATACTAGAGAGGCAAGAAATGCGCATACACACACAGGAAAAAATCAGGAAGAGGAGATTAAAATGCTGCCTCCTCACCCAAGTGTCTGCTGTGGAAAAACAGAAAAGCAAGCATTTCATGTCCTGTTCCTGCAAAAAGGACAAAGGGCCAATGACAAATCCTTTCTTAAAGATCAATGTACACACCCAGGAACAACACAGCATCTAACCAGCCCTGTTGATGGTCCAGGCTGCTGGTCCTGAGAGAATGGCTCTTTCCTGGCTGAGGATGATCAATGGAAGGGAAGTTCCAGGTCAAACACTTATTCCTGGTCACTCTGATTCTCCTCTCCTATAATGCAGCTCCCTTAAGGCACATACTGATGAACCTGACAACCTGACCTGGCTTTGGGTTCCTCAACCCTGGCAGCCAGATAACAAAACAGCAAGGCACAGGTGGATGGGAGAATTTTGGGTTTCCACCCATCTTCTTACCCTGGGCTTCCTCCTAGGTACTCTCCATAACCAGTCTTCTGAGCATCCAGATCATGTTTGACAGCAACAAACTAGACCAAGCCACCTGGGTTGACTCTTGAGAAGGACGGCATGGTGCTAGGCCATTCTGAAAGATCCAGAAACTAGACTTGGGAATGGCAGCCTGCCCCAGGAACCAGACCAATTGGCCTGGCATCAACTTTAATAAGGTAAATGACAAATGCAGAGAGAATAAGACAGCACCAAGGAGGAGGAGTAGCCACTGGCAAACAGAACATCTGATTTGGAGTCCTAAACTCTGGATTTGAGCCTTGTCCTTTAATTTACTGTGTGGCTTGCCACCTCAATTTAATTTCTCTCAATATCAGTTTCCTCTTTTGTAAAATAGGGATGGACCTACGTAAGACTGAGTAAAAATGTACACATTTGATAATAGGTGTTTAAAAATACTACTTTTCTTTGTTCTTTCCTTTTAAATTCCTCATCTATAAGAACAAAAAGCCCAATACCACCTCACAGGGCTGTTTGGATGACTTAGAAAAAGAATACACGCCGGGCGTGGTGGCGCACGCTTGTAATCCCAGTACTTTGGGAGGCGGAGACCGGAGGATCTGGGTTCGTGGCCAGCCTCAGCTCCCTCTCTCTCTCTCTCTCTCTCTCTCTCTCTCTCTCTCCTTGTCTCTCTCTCTCTCTCTCTCTCTCTCTCTCTCTCTCTCTACCTAGTGAGGCCCTCCGCAACTTTGTGAGACCCGGTTTCAAAAAAAAGTATAAAAAATAGGGCTGGGGGCGTAGCGCGGAGGTAGAACGCCCCTGCATTCAATCCCCGGTACCACACACAAAAAAAAAAATACATGTCAATGAAACTCTGAGGCCACCTCTGCCTGTGCTGAGAGAAGAGGCCCCGTCTCAACCACAGCAAAGGGAAAGCTAGAAAAATCAATTCTTAGGCCTCAATATAATTAAAGTGCATAAAACAAAGCCTAAGTAAATGGAAAGAGTTACATCGTTCGTAGATGAAAAGATTCAATTCTCTAAGATCTCAAACCTCCCCATTTAATACATAAATCTATTGCAATTTCAATCAGAATCTCTTTTGAGCTTTCGTGTGTTTTTCTCAGAGCTTGATGACTTGAAATTAAACTCAAATAGAAAATTAAAGGTGTACACACAGCCAAGAAATTTGGGGAGAAAATAATGACAGGGATCACCTATTACTGTAATTAAGAATCACTGGCAGCCAGATGTGGTGGTGCACACCTGTAATTCCCAGTACTTGGGAGGCTGAGATAGGAAGATCACAGGTTCAAAGACAGCCTCAGCAACCCAGAGAGACCCTATTTCAAAAAAAATTAAAAAGGGCTGGAGGTTTAGCTCAGAGGTAGGACACCCCTGGGTTCAATCCCCAGTATATTACACCAAATACAAAAAATGATATAACAGTTTTGTGAATATAGATACAGTTATTAAAGAAAAATCATTCTTAAAATCAGGAACAAGACAAGGATGCCCACTATCACCACTCCTTTTCAATATAGTCCTTGAGACTCTTGCCAGAGCAATAAGACAAGAGAAAGATATCAAAGGAATTCAAATAGGAAAAGAATTAAAATTATCTTTATTTGTAGATAATATGATTGTATACCTAGAAGACCCAAAAAACTCAACAAATAGACTACTAGAGCTGATTAACAAATTCAGCAAAGTAGCTGGATACAAAATCAACCTAAAAAAATCAGTAGCTTTTCTATATGCCAACCATGAATCCACTGAGAAAGAAATCCAGAAAACAATTCCATTCACAATAACCTCAAAACAAATCAAATACCTAAGAATAAACCTAACCAAAGAGGAAAAGACCTCTACAATGAAAATTATAAAACACTAAAGAAAGGAATTAAAGACGATCTTAGAAGATGGCAATATATTCCTTGCTCCTGGATAGGCAGCAGAATAAATATCATCAAAATGGCCATTCTACCAAAAGTGATCACAGAGTCAATGCAATCCCTATCAAAATACCAATATCATTCTTCACATACCTAGAAAAATCAGTCATTAATTTCATATGGAGAAACAAAAGACCCAAAATAGCCAAAGCAATACTCAGCAATAAGAATCATGCAGGAGGCATTACTATTCCTGACTTCAAATTAATAATTACTTCAAAATAGTAATAAAAACAGCATGGTATTGGCACCAAAATAGACACATAGACCAATGGAACATAACAGAAGATACAGAAACAAATCCCCAAACTTATAGTCAATTGATTTTTGACAAAGGTG
This sequence comes from Glis glis, assembly GCA_004027185.1. Classification (NCBI taxonomy): domain Eukaryota; kingdom Metazoa; phylum Chordata; class Mammalia; order Rodentia; family Gliridae; genus Glis; species Glis glis. The sequence continues at coordinate 12,426 of PVJS01034452.1, read as the reverse complement.
CCAGACATATACCTTGGAGAAAAGACAGCCTTTTCAATAAATAAATAAATAAATAAATAGGTCTGGGGGTGTAGCTCAGAGGTAGAACACCCCTGGGTTCAATCCCCAGAACCACAAAAAAAAATAATCACTGGCACTGATCCCCAAACAACAAAAACAATATTAAGGACTTACATATTGTGGTTTACTTCTCATAACTCTATAAGGTGGAATAGCTACACAATATCCCCATTACAAATAGAAGGAATCCAAGTGGACAAGTCTGTTAAGATTCAAATAGCTAACAAGCTACAAAAGGATTCCTGGACAATGGGAGTACAGAAACAAACCCATGGATGTATGAGAATTTAGCATATAAAGAAAAGGATGCCAGGCATGGTGGCACACACCTATAATCCCCGTACTTGGGAGACTGAGACAGGAGGATTACAGGCTCAAGACCAGCCTCAGCAAGTTAGCAAGACTATCAGCAACCTAGCAAGATCCTGTTTCAAAAGCAAAAAATAAAAAGAGCTGGGGGTATAGCTCGGAGGTACAATGCCCCTGGTTCCAATCCCCAGAACCAAAAAAAGGGGGGGGGGGCATTTCAAATAAGAAAGGACTGAATAATTTAGTAAACAGTATCAGAACAATTGAATTAGCAACATGAAAAATAAGTTAGAATGTTAACTTCACATAATATATAAAAATAAATTCCAAATGGTTTAATGTTCTAAATATTTTAACATACCTATTAGGGTACCAGAAGGAAAAAATGGAGGAGTATTTTTATTATTTAAGTCAAAAGAAGAGCTTCCTAAGTATTATATAAAACAACCATAAAGGAAAATTCTGACAAAAAGAAATTTCACATCTATGTAATTTTTAAAGGTCTCTAATTTTTGAAAAAGTTAAAAGAAAAAAATTTAAATAGGGAAAATATTTTTCAATATGTGTGTGATTTAGAATCAATATCCATTACACATAATCAGCTCCTCACAGAATAAATAAAAGACAAGCCATTAGAAAAATAGGCAAATATGATTGCTACACCTATGAGACTTGTCTCCCTAACTAGACTGTAACCTCCTCAAAGGCAAGGGCAGTTTCTCATGTCTGCATCTCTGAGACCCCTCTGCTACAGTACAGGATCAATAAGTACAAGGCCAGCAGCTTCTCCACTAAGTACTGGCTCAGCAAAACTACTATTAGCTGCTTTCCCTGGGCTTCTCTGACTGGGAAGCTGATCCAGGGCTCCCAAAAGCTGGACACCAACCTCACCACAAATCCTAGAGTCACACGCTGGGGGCGCATTGTGCAGAGTGTGTACTGCTTTTACTTGGGGCTGATACTTCTAGATTTTCTTGCTTGAAAAATGGAAAAACAACTTGACTAGAATAAGAGTAACCACATAAATATGTATTGAACTAGTTCATTAATGATGACTATCATCAATGTAAGCAAATCATCTAGCCTACCAAATATGAGGTAAGTAACATTACAAAATATATAACACTACGGAAATTCCATGTTTACAAACTGACCAATAGAAAGAATCCTTTCAAATAATCCATCCTTCTTCATGATACAGGATCATATTCCACACACTCCTTCCAAACCACACCATGAAGCATTTGCCTAATCACTCCCAACTCCCCAAGAGGCTGGACAAACATGGATGCTTATCAATAGAAGATCTTTGGAAATACTAAAGAATGCCCTTGCAAATACTAAGGTTGTCCTTGCAAAAACTAACGAATGAGAATGGGAGGAAAAAATCAAAACAATCTATTAAGAGCGAATAAAAACCCATGAGAAAATCACTCGAATTAAATAGAATATACAGACAAAGAATCGGAACAATTAACATTAAAAGGGTAATTTTAAATGGGTAGGAAAAAAGAAAAATACTTCAATCTTGTTAGCATTTAAAAACTTATTAAACAAATTTGTGAGAATTTGATTTTTAAAAATTATGCTATTCAACGCCTGTGAGGTACAGAGTCAGACACATTCTGCATGTGAACTTGGAAATGGAAGGTTATTTGGCAAAATGTCTCAGGAGGCAGCAATTGACACAGCAACTCTCAACTTCTAGGAATGATGTCAACAAAACACCTTTGACATTCACTTCAGCACTGTTTTCAATAAAGAAAACTTAGAACTTCATAACTGTCCAACAAGAGAGGAAGCATTCCAACATTTCCTTCAAAATTATATTCATGAGGAACTTAATGATGGGGATATTTTGTGAGAAAACAATAAATAAATGTATGATTTTAAACTGTGTATACATGTCAAAATCTCAGACCTCCTTGAACACTGCTCTCGCCTGGGCTGAGATGCCCTCACTTTGAATCACATAGCTTTCTTTCGCTCATCTGTTTTTTTGGTAACTCTCAAGTTCCTTTAAAAATCACTCAACAGGAATTCACAGATCTCCTCTATGTCAGGCTCCCAGGTAGAAACTGGCCTGTTTTACCTCACACCGGAAGATGATTTCCTGACAGGAAGTGCTGGGACCCCACTTCCTGGGCTTTGTCTGGGGCTCAGGTAAGTGAGGGGAAGAGCTGGTCACTGGGCACCCCCACAAAGTCCCTGCTCCCAACCTCCTCCTATTGACCCTTGGACACCTGTCCATTTCAAATGTCCTTCCACTGACCAGGGCCATAGTCATCTGGTCACCAGGGTGACTCTATCTCCGGTCTGGCTAAGCTCCATTCCATCCCCACCCTTTAACTGGAGCCATCTTTCTTTTTTTTTTTTTTTTTTTGCAGTACCGGGGATTGAACCCAGGGGCGTTCTACCTCCGTGCTACACCCCCGGCCCTATTTTTTATACTTTATTTTGAAACAAGGTCTCATGAAGTTGCGGAGGGCCTCACGAAGTAGCTGAGGTTGGCCGCGAACCCAGATCCTCCGGCCTCAGCCTCCCGAGTACTGGGATTACAAGCGTGCGCCACCACGCCCGGCCTGGAGCCATCATTCTAAAATGAAATCTGATGATATGCCTATACCACTTAAAACCCCTTAAAACCTCTCACCCTTACCCTCTTGCCCACCACTGATACTTTTAAGATGTACTCTAAATTCATTAACTTGGTCCTTCCTAGCCTCTCCAATCTCAATAGTTACCCCTTAATTTGTGTATTTGTTTGTTTATTCCATGAGTTTTGACGGAGCACTTTCTATGTGCCAGACACTGCTCTGGGTCCAAGAGATACATTCAGGAAAGACACACACGCCATGGGCATGGACGTTGGGCTTCACTACAGCTGCTTTCTGTCCTGGCTATATACGGACTAGCAGCATTGTTGTCACCTAAGAACAGAGCCACAGAACCTTCCCCAGACTGCATAGACCTAGGTGTTTCTATTCACAAGTGAGTTCCTTTGCACATCAAAGTCTGAGAAGCATTGCTCTGTGTGTCTTGATCCCTGCTGCCCTCTCCACATGCATTTTATCAGTCAGGGATGCTCTTTGGGGCCCTGTTCTTTGCCTAGCTCCCATCTATCCTTCAATTTCTGCATGGATTTTTGTCTTCAAGGAAGACTTCCTTCCCTGACCTCCTAAGTTATGGTTAAGTGACCCACTTACGTGGTATCACCATCAAAACATTTATGGCTCTGTACTGTGCTGCCCCTGCCCCTGAAAATGCTGTAAGAACAGACTCTGCATCTGTCTTCTCATACCTGCATCCCTAGCAGCAATCCCAGTGTCTGATAGAGCTGGTCAATAAAAAGTTATTGAAAGAACCATAGACTCCGATGCAACTGTATAATTCCCATGCTTAACAAATGTGAGGACTCAGCAAGCAAAACACAAGCTGGGTTCCACCTGGCCCCCAGACAGGTTGTAGTCTACACAACTCTATGTGGGGGCTCTGTCCTGTGCCCACAATTAGACTGAGAAGAATGACCGAAATAAACACTGAAGGTTCTGGTGCTACAGGACCTTGGATGAGGAATTTAACTTTCAGCCATGCCTACTTCATAGGGTTAAGAGAATCAAAAACTTTAAATTAGAGTCATCTCTTACATAAAGTTTATTATTTAAAGCTAACGGCTAAAGTAAAAATTAGGTATGACCACGACTATTTTTTAAAAGCCTTAATATCACCCATAAAATAGAGCCCTGTTTCCAAGCCAACGTGCCACCTTGGAAACTGTTATTTGTCCCTCAATAAACCCACCACAACCTCCAGGGAGGAGGGAGATGTTGATTCCAACTAGTTCCTATCAGCTGAGCTAGCTGGCTTACATGGAGAGTTCATGCTTCCCTAAGGTACAGAGCTTCCAATACCAGAATCATTTCAGTGACGTGAGACACTCACTACACAGGGCCTTCAGCTGCAGGGACAGCTGGGGAGTAGCAGATTCCCCTTTCCCATCTCCTACTCACTCTAGAGCATATACTCACTGAATGGAATGGCAAGTAAAATTACTAACACAATCTAAACTATGTTTCTTTCTCTCCCTCCCTTCTGAGCCAAACATGTATAGTTGAATTTGGGCAAGATAAATACATAATCTAATGAAGCTTAAAAACTCTGAAGCTAAATTCAACTGCTAGGTATTCTTTACATGATACACCTATCCAATTAGTGATCTGTACCATGGGTAAAGCCACACTATTCAGTACATAAAGCTGGAAAACCATTAACTTACTCTATGAGGTCGGAGCACATGAGCAGACCATGTCTTCCTCATGAGACGGCCACTGGTGTGCTCCTGGTAAGAGCTGTTGCTTGGAGTTGTGTTCACCCATAAAGAAAGGGCTGGCATGGAGCCCCTTGTGGTCTTTCCCCTTACTCTTCTTATAGCTAACAGTGGGATAGGAACAAGACCTACTGGCTGAGGGGGGAAGCTGGAGGAAGGCAGCAACTCCAGTATGAAAGCAGAGGGACCAATCCTCTTGGGCTCGTTGATGGCCAGAGCTCATTTCTCACATCAACATCTGCACAGGCCACCAGCAAACAGTCCTCTCAGTTGCCTGCTCCAACATTCCAGACAGAACAAAAGAGTCGAGGCTACTTCCAGACAAAAGCAACATGTGCTCCTTGATTTCCAGCGCAAAACATATCACCCAGACCCGAATGCCACCGAATAAACACTTATCTTTGTGTACCATCTGGGCCACTCTGGAAATGTTCTATTGATCAATAACCTTACATACAAAGAGCAGGGTTCTTTACAAACAAAATAGTGTTTTTAAAACAAAAACAAGCTCTCTTCCACACCTCCGCAGCCTTGCTAGGGCTATGTGCTCCCTCTTCACACATTAATATAGCTAATCTCCATTTGGCAAGAAACCTCCTAAGAGAATAGCAAGGTTTATACTTGTGAATGGCTGTTGACCTAAAATCCTCATTAACATACTTTGTGGAAGTAATTTTAACTAAAACAAAATTAACAATGCATTGCTATTAATACTATCTTCTAGGGTTATTGGAAGAACAAAATTTTATTCAAAATCTCTTAATTGTACACCTGCTGGGGTTATTCACTGTGGTAGGTGCCATGGAAGATAGATACAAAGATGAACTGAATAGCTTCTGTACTTCCCCTCCTACCCTTTTAAGAAGCTTAAAGTCTACAAATGCCTTAAGCCAGCATCTTATCAGAAGTAAACACTAACTCTTGGCATCAAAATAGATGAATAAGTCTTTATTGGTTAATGACAAGAACCTCATCAAATGTTCCTATGAGGAACAGTGTAACTAATCAATCATATATTTATCCCAATATATACCCAATGGTTTCAAGTAACTACATTTCCTTGATGGGAGAGAAGCAAAACCAGACAGCAACGGAGGTGGAAGGCATATTTTGCTATTCCAAACACATAAAGGTATGGGTCAGAATGGTCTGAATACTCACTGTTCTTCTTGTACATCAGAATTTCAAAGGAATTCATCTCATAATTCTCAAAGGTTTGTCGCACCTTTTCAATTGTGTCCTTATCAGTCAGCTCCCCATACATAAAACTGCAAATCAACCAAAGAGCTCAAGTTAGCACATCAACAACTATTTATTATTCTACAGCACATGTTAAATAGCTGTTCTCTACCCAACACTGTGTGATGCACTGTGGAACAACACACACACACACACACACACACACACACACACACACACTCATTGAATCAAAAGACTTACTTATTTAACTGTGAATAAGAGTCCATCATTGCCCCCCACCACAAACTAAGCCCAATGAGAGTGTTATGGTCAGATATAGAATGTCCCCTGCAGAGCTCATGAAGAGCCCAGGGTTGATATAGTTAAGTCATGAGAGTTGTAATCTCACCAGTAGATGAAGCCTAAACCAGCAGGGTGTGGCTAGAGAAGGTGGGTCCCTGGGGGTGTGGCCTTAGGGATTGTGCTTGTGTCTTTGAAGCCCCTTGCTTATTAGCTCTCTCTGCTTCTGCCTTCTGTGATATGAGGAACAGAACCCATGTGCTCTCCCTCTCTCTGCTTCACCTCCAATGCCCTGAGTTCCATAGACTCTGGCTTCACATGGACTGAACCCAGAATCTCCAAGAAACTGTGATCAAATAAATCTTCCTTCCTCTAAAGTGTGTGGTAGGGTCTTTTGGATTATAGCTGTGGATGCTGACTGAGACAGAGAGATACACACTAGGAAACAGTAGATCAGAAAACACTATAATCAGTGCTAGAGTGGACAGCACACAGAAAAGGCACAGACCGCTCTTTGGTTGGTCAGAGAAGGTTTCCCAGAAGTAAGGACAAATGAGACCTAAATGGTAGTCAAAAATTAGCTGAGAAAAGAGAACACTCTAAGCAAAAGATGGGCATGTGCCAAGGCCCAGAGGTAAGAGTCAGGTTAACTCCAAACCCTGAATGTAACTCAGCTCAAGATGACTAGAGCATAAACGAGGAAGGAAAATGTTGCTATGATATGAGAAGTCAGCAGAGGCTAGATGATGGCGGGGCTATAGCAGTGTGAGCCATGTGAGGTACTTAAATTTTTTTCTGAAAGCAACTGGAAGACATGGAAGGTTTTGAGCAAAGGAGAAACATAATCAGATTTCATTTCAGAAATACAACTCTGGGAGACTTCCAGTAAAGATGGCTGAGTAAGTTTGGGTTTTTTTTTGTTTGTTTGTTTTGTTTTGCTTTTTTTTTTTTTGCGGTACCGGGGGTTGAACCCAGGGGAGTTCTACCTCCGCGCTACACCCCCGGCCCTATTTTTTTATGCTTTATTTTGAAACCGGGTCTCACGAAGTTGCGGAGGGCCTCACTAGGTATAGGTAGAGAGAAAGAGAGAGAGGAGAGAGAGAGAGAGTGCGCGTGCATGCATGCACGCGTGTGCTGAGGCTGGCCGCGAAACAGGATCCTCTGGTCTCCGCCTCCCAAAGTACTGGGATTACAAGCGTGCGCCACCACGCCTGCCTGGCTCCGGCTGAGTAAGTTTGGAACATGGATTTTTTCCTCTTCTAATTCCTAACAAAATCAACGAAAGAGAGAGAGCGCGAGAAAGAGGCCATGAAAATCCACCAAGCAAAAAAGAAAATGGGCTCAATTTGCTGCTCTAAACATTAAGACATAGCTAAGGAAAGAAGCAGATTTGTCCATTGTCTGTACAGCTCTTTTTCCTGCCCCACTCCCCAAAAAAGAGAAAAGGAAAACAGCATTGGGTTAAAAAAATTGAGAGAATAAAATTCCACATGTTCTTAATAATACATTTCCCTGCTATTCAAGTTTACAGAAAAGTCACTCAAGGGGGGCAAATAAGCTGCATGTAAAAGAACTAAGGAAAACCTCAGGACAGGTGGAGCTCTACCTACTGACCCTGCTTCACAGTAGAGGCAGGAAAACTGCCAGAACTGTCCAATTTCCTGGGCCCCACAATGAATATGGCCTGAGGACCAAGGCTTGTCCCTCTAGGAACAGAACACTCCTTTAACTAAGTAGAATGAACCAGGGCACAGGACACTAACAAGGTGCAAAGAAAAACCATCAAAAACTCTTTTGATGGACCTGGAAAGTTCTAGTTCTCTGATGAAGGCTGCCCATGGGCCCAGCAAGCATTTCTCCTCCCCTCCTCCAGTTTCCAGGCAACAGTAACCAACAAGGACAGCAGCAATCGCTCCTCAAGTCTTAGGTAATGCAGAAATGGCGGCAGGGTTCCTAAACCGTACACTTCCCAGCTTCTAAAACCATGCATACTGAAGCATACTGAATATAATCTAACTTTTTCTTGATGACTTGAAGTATAGAACCATAGAATTTCAGAGATACCAAGAAGCTGAGGTATCAAGTCCAATTCCTGGTCTAAAACTGAGCCACCAAGCCAATCACTGTGCTTAGGTTGATACTGGAACAATCTTGGGCGTACTCCGGGCTTTCTAATCCTGGCACCCTATAAGAAAAGAGCCCTAGCTGTTGGTCTTATGAATTCTGTGTCACTTTTGTTATTTTATATTCCTCCCTAGCCCACTGAGAGATATGATTATCTGTGGTTGTCCTTGTGTGTATCTCATACAGCACTAGTTTTGGCTTGTACTCATTACCTATATACCAGGAAAATGGAAAACTGGACTTGTTGAAATCTCTTTAAAAAGAATAGATCAAGACTGAATTAGCCCTGCCTGAGAACAAGAGGATTTCTCCTCTTTTTCTTTCTGAGTTAATTTTCTAGATAGTTGACCTCCATTTAAGTGAAATAGTGGTAGATAGGCTAGCAATTTCCTTCACAGGGTAACGGGAATCCCTGCAAAGCTGTCTTTGTGAAAATGGAGTGCCATAATTACATCCAATTTTCATTGGTCTTGTGTACTTTTTCAAGCAGTAGTTTACTAGCAGGTATAAGTGTCCTTTACCTGGACATTAGATTGCAAATGTCTACAATGCAAGAAATAAGCAAAAGAGGGTCTTGAGCTGTCAGGAACATAACTAGCACAAAGGTTTATTTGTTCTTAGAGAAGGGACACACTGAAGTAATTTTATAGAATTGTGTGTAAAAGAAAAGTTGGCTAAAGTAGCTAGAGATTTTAGATTTCCCGAAAGTATTTATAGCCAATAAGAAGAAAGGTGGGTAGGGAAAAGCTGGTCAAGTCACATTAAAGAGCAAGCGAAGCTTCATAATTTGTTGATGGTACGTGTGCAATACACATACAGATGAAGATGCAAGTATACAGATAAATAGATACTTCAGAGGGAAACAGCACACAGAGAATCTAAGAGAATTCTATTGCGTTGAGTCATAATTTCTAAACCTTTGAGCAGTGGAGGGGAAAATCTTAAATTGTCCATTTTTCAGTCCTAACAATCTAAATTTTTTTAATTACAATATTTTCCAAATATTTAACATTTTTCATCAAACTAGCTATTGGGCTGATTTATTTTTCCTTTTTCTTTTTTAATATGCTTTAATTCATGCATTATAATCTCACAGCATAATGAAGTTCAGAGTGATATGATTTAATACATGAAAATGTAACTTCTGAAGACAGAAGAGTATGCCTGGCCTGATAGGCTTCTCCACCCTTCATGAATGAGTCTATTTCTTGATTTGGCAAGTTTAGAAAAATGATTCAACTTTAAAAAAACACCATTGAAGATACAAGGCTGAAGAAGGAGAAGGGTAAGAGGAGCCAAAGGCTTTGTTGTACCAAGACCTTGCCAGGGCACCGCAGAGGAATGTCTGGCAGGATCCAGGTTACGTGCCTAGCTCAACACCTTGAAGATGCTTCTGAAAGAGCTTTCCTAACACCCAGGCCCAAAGGTACTGTTTGGTTAGTAAGCCTGTCAAATACACACACTCTGCTGGTAGCACAGTTTGCCAAGAAATCAGGGAGAGAAGCCGGGCGTGGTGGCGCACGCTTGTAATCCCAGTACTTGGTAGGCTGAGACAGGAGGATCACAGGTTCACGGCTAGCCTCAGCTACTTAGTGAGGCCCTCTGCAACTTAGTGAGATCCTGTTTCAAAATAAAGAATAAAAAATAGGGCTGGGGTGTAGCTCAGAGGTAGAATGCCCCTGGGTTCAATCCCCAGTACAGAAAAAAAAAAAGAAATCAGGGAGAGAGATCTCAGTATGAATTACAAGGCCACAAAATATTAGTTCTCTTTTTCTGAAATAAAGAATTTTATTTGAGGAAAACTCTATGAAGAAAGCCCTTATCTCCAACATTGTAAGTTACTCTTCTCTAAAATGCTCATCAATTCTCAAAAATTAACTTAATCATCTAAAGTTTCATTTTCATTTTATTTTATTTTATCATTTTTACATTTAATTCAGTCTAAAACTTCATAAGCTTTTGAGTTCACACATTAGAGACAAAACCGTTTGTCTGAGTTTTTCTAAGTTTGTCCCATCTTACTGACTGCAAATCTGTGAGTTGTAGGGAACATGTTTTACAACTTCTTTGATTTCCCCAGAACATGTATGAACTAGAGAAGATGTTGCAATAAAAAATTTCAATAAACAGGAAAGGCAATTCCCAAACCGAGTAAGCCATTTTCTTTTTCCAAAAGATACCACAATAGATTGTTCACCAAAACAACCCCAAACATAAATACCTGCAGGTACTGCTTTTTTGCATCACTTCTGCCCTGTGATAGCCAGATAGCTTGCAGAATCCATCATTGCTGTACACGATAGGCCAGTCCACTATCTGGGCATTCCCCAACACAAAATTAGTATCTGTTAAAAAAGAAAAGAAAAGAAAAAAACAGAAAGAAAAGGGCACATGAAGTAAGGCATTAGTTGAGATTCAATAAGGACATAACTAATGTTAACCAATCCGGGTATTTCTACTTCCCTACATGGTCTCTTGAACAGAAGAGTGGCCTCATGAGAAACACAAAAGAGCAATGCTTTAGAACTGAACGTTTTGAATAAAAATGCTAAGTCAGTGTCAACCAAGAACAAGTTAGTAAAGGAGGCATGCTTCACCAACCCACCAACCAACAGCCCCTGCAGAAAGCCAATGGATTCCTAGGATACATATTCAAGTCCTAATTCCTCATCCCAGTGAGAGTATATCAATAATACAGAATAGGAGAAAACCCCAAATCCAGCATCTTAGCCTTGTCAGTGTTTGGGGAAGAAGATACAAGTTGGCTTCATGGACCTTCTTAGGAGAGGGCCTTCTTAGGGAGTCAGGGGAAGAGCACTGCCTCATGGAGCACATGCACTGTAGAGAAACCTGCCCTCTGTGAGCAAGAGTAACTACACCCTCCTCGTGCCACTGCTCTGTAGAGGGCCACCAAGATGCTCACACCACAAAGCTGCACGTCACTGATCTCTCACAGAGCACCAGCCTACCACTCACTTAGAATGCAGATTTAACCCACTGATTCCCAAGTTTTCAATTCTGTGAACATAATCATTATTTCAAAGTTACCATAAGTGGCATATTGGTTGCTCAGTTTCCATTTTTAAAGGTGTTCCACATCTGGGATGATGGTACAGTTACCTGGACCACATGTGGCTGGCGGACTTTGTGTGTGCTCACATTTTTGGAGGTCAAAAGTCGTCAATATTTTTTGTACTCAGGAAATCAACGGACTGTCTTTTCAAGGATTTAAATGAAGCAAATAACATCTGGAACCTAAACGCCACCATTATTTTAGTTTGGTTTCCTCTTCTCCACAGAATACCCACTCACTTCTGCCTGCCCCCCCAAAAAAGAAATACATACATACCCTTCTTTGTTATAAATTGAAGAATACACACTGTGTGTGTATGTGTGTGTATGTGTGTGTATGTGTCTCTGTGTGTGTGTGTGTGTGTGTGTGTGTGTGTGTGTGTGTACACTATCTAGAGTGAAATAATGACCCTTATCTAGTTGAGAGGCTAATTTCTTTCCAGGACATTTACCACTTATTCACAGTGGGTAGCCATCCCCTCATGTCCGTGTAAGAGGTGCCTATGTATGGGTCAGACAAGTTTCTTCTCCACCCTTCATAGATGAGGTTGTTTTTTTTTTTTATTTGACAGGTGTGGGAAAATGATTACCCTTCACACAAACACCACCAAATACTTTTTCACCACTTGCAGAAAAGGCAGGAGTGGGAGGAGCCAAAGACTATATAGTTCCCACAAATCTTGCAGAGGAAGGAGAAGGAGGAAGAGAAACTAAATACAGAAGCCTATTCTTGAGTGCTATGATCTATTTCAAGGGAACATAAAATACAACTTCAAGAAGTGAATCTGTAAACTACTATTTTTATTAATATGCTTTTAATGAAAATCTACAACCAGCCCTTCCCTCCATCTGACCCATATACACACAAATACTTCTTTGTTGTTTTTTTTATTTTGTTTTGTTTTGGTGTGGGGGGCAGGTGGTACGGAAGATTGAATCCATAGTCATTCTATCTCTGAACTACACCCCCAGACCTATTTCATTTCTTTTTTTTATGTTTTTATTGGTGCATTGTAGTCTCACATCACAATGAGTATCAGTTTGGTGTTAACATA